>PZKB01000174.1:0-53793 GCA_003852855.1 Penicillium sp. MT2 MMC-2018 | reverse complement strand
CCAGTCAACATTAACAATCACAAGTTAACTTACTGAGTTAGTTGACTGACACACCCCTGGGCGGATCAACCGCTTCTCGAGATTTCTACCCCTCCACCCCGGGCACTAGCGAGGGACGGTCCCAGACGGGGCCATACGTGAGAAGCCCTAAGTTAGCCAGGAGATATTCAAAAGGGTCAGCCCGAACAATAACTTACACACAATACCACTTTGTCAATACTACTCCGTACTGCCTCCAGTGGTTAGCCGTTCCTCTCCAGATTCCAGAATGAGGGATATTCTTCCCGGATAATGATTCCTTCCCTCATCTTTGTGGCTAACTACCCAATATCTTCCGTGTAGACTCCGGATTTCATGCTATAATGCCTAGAAATAAGACCAGGATTCGTGAGAAAAAAGTCAATTCGCAACCTAGAGGCGTAGCGCATCTCCGAGGGGCCCCCTGGTCGGGAAAGTATAGACCAATCAGGAGGGCTGCGATTTTAATGATGAGGGAAACTGGCTTCGTCTCAGACGCATCAACTACGGACTAGTCTCAGGATGGTCGCTCAGGATACGTCACGTACAAGAACAAGCGACAAGCTGTCATTGGCGAGATGGCCTGTGCGGGCGGTTGCGCCAGCCTCCAGATACACAAACGAGAAAATCGTCAACAGTCGAGTGTAGTGTAGTGTTGACCTGCAGGACAAGAAAGATGACGGTGCTGACTACGGTATTCACTTTGGTTACAGTACGAGAATTACCAAGTCTAGCGTAGTCACTACGGCGCCTGGCGCCACCGCTCGGCTTGTACATGAATACGGAGTAGTCTGTGATGTGCCTCGCATGGCTGGGTCCGGTAGCATCGCCGACCTAGCTTATGATTCTATTTCCAAATACATTGATAATCCATTCAGAGACGGCGTTGCAAGACCGTTATTAGCCCGCGGACGCAACTACGGTCCGACGCCACTCTCTCGCTTCGTCGTAATGGCCGAATTTCTACTGTAGTTTTGTCGCAGGGCAGCCTTAAAGGAATCAGCCACAAAAATGCCTCATATGAGAGCACAAATTGAAATGAGACGAGTACTTACAACTTACAGGCCAAGCAACTCTGCATAGTGTAAATAGTAAACCATCATAGTATCTGCTGAGGTCCGCTTCGGTAGCCGAGGAAAATTCGTAACCCGATGGTATCTCAGCACGTTCACTTAGAAGTTTGGGAGTCCATCCGGTTCTCTGAGCAGGCCACGTTGGAACTGCACCCTCCCTTGCTTCAAATCGTGCAGATCCTCGCATTTGAAAGCTGTCGCATGCCCGAAATATCAACGTCTAGTCGGCTACTCTGCACATGACCCAAGCCTGTATAGGCTGTACTCGGAACTTACAACGCCTACCACCCGCAGACGCGCGAGTAGCAGTGGGATTCTCGACCGCCTCTAGGAGGGTCAAGTTGATCAAAGCCTGAGGCACCAGGGCTGTCGCGCAATCTTAGCCTCGCAACATATCTTACGCATGATTCTGTTCACACAGTCTGCCTTTTGTTGTTCTCATTAGCATATAGCCCGTGCTCTTCCTTGCCATGCTTGGCGTGGCAAACTTAGCTCGCTTTAGAGGAGGTACTCGGAAATTGCGATAGTCACTATATCGTTGGAATGAGCTGATGACCTCGTGGTCTAGGAGAGATATATAGTAGGAGCAGGGGTTTAGTAGCAATGATGGATGGTACTACCTTCTGTACTCCCTAGGTCGGGAGTAGAAAATATTTTATGCAATGCCTGATGTGAGATAGACCTGGCTAGATACCGGGCTGCCTGATTAATTGCTCGCTGTTTTGGGTTGAACTAAAAAAAGTAAATAGTAGGTGCTATGGAATATAGGACTGTCGAATTGATATCATGGATTTCACGTCCAACCGAAGGTTCACGCATGGCTAGGTACAGTACAGCCCGTACTAGGTACCGAGCAGTGGTTCGTGATCTTCAAAAACTGAGGTTGCCTGTTCTATGGACGGTTATCGGACCACCCGGGTAGGTGTTGGATAAAACATCGACTCGGGGGTTTGCTCTCAAAGGGCTTCGCACTCCAGTATTGGCAAGGCTCGGTCGAGCCATACCGTACGCTGGTACTACCGTACTACTAGGTAATCCAATTGCACGCATCTTCCAAGGCAGGGCACACGAGCCGCATCCAGTCGGGCAGTAGCAGGTTTTCGGTCCCGTACATAGTTCCGATTGATACATAATCAAATGGATCCTCCGATCAAACCACCCATGGCTCTTGTTCAAGCATCTCGATGCACCCAAAATAAAGTTGCCGCACCCTGGTCCGCTCGAACGCACGGAAATATCGTGTCCCCCTGTCTAGTAGCGGAGGATCTGCCCCAGGAGGCGCTAACGGTTTTTCAATAGTCTGCCCCGGGGCCCCCTGCTCGTGCGGGCCGGAGGAAGCTGTGGCCGTACCAAGCCAAGTGGAAACAAGCCAAGAGGGGCTCCTGCTAACTCGGGGCGTGGATTGTGGGTTAAGCTACCGGGATGGCAGCGCTAGTTTGCTTGCCTAGCCAGCCATCGACCTAGGCGAGTCGTGGGTCATGGTTATAATGGGCATATTGCCAGTGCATCCTTGCGGTTCGTGCACTACAACCGCGATGCTCATGGCTAATCGCTATAATTGAGTCAATGGTAATTGGAACCATACATATGAATCAAAATGGAATAGCAGCGAGAATCCCATCATTCCAGTACCCGGCAAGTTCGAATGGAATCAATATAGCGTTGTGTCAATCTTTCCAGCTACTCCAGCAAAAGAAAATAACTCATGGGTAGTATAACCTCAGCATTTAATATTACTGTCGTCGTCATTCCCGCTTGGCGCTTTATTCTCTCTGCTTAGCGTAGCCGCTCTGCCCGAATGAACGCGTAATATAACACCCCTACCTCCTGCGTTAACCTTCTCATTTGCCCAAACTTCACTCCAGCGATACTCAACTCTCGCTTGAATCTTGATCCAGTGATTCATTCGAACACGAATCTCATTTCCAAGATAGACAGCTAGTGGGTAACAAAGAAAGTCTATCTTGGGTCTCGATTCGGCCCCACCATCCGGCTCGGAGAAGGGCTCGCTTCAACGATCGTGAATGATGGTGTTTTATTGGAACTTGGACGTGCCTGAGAGTCCGAGACGCGATCGTCTCAGGCGTTTCCTCCTAAACTTCTGATGTCCGCCATGATAACGATTTGGTTGCTTCATTCTCCTTTTCTGCATAGGCCGAAATCTCCACATACGATAGATGTCGCTCTGCGGGTGTCATGAAAAGAGTATCCCGTTGGGCCTGGCCACTACGATTCAAGAAGTTAATTCTGGCGCCAAGGACGAGAGTGGTCCGGCAGGCACAGCGGACGTGCTCAAGAGTAAAAGTCTCGCTAAACGCTATCACGCTCAAACCCCAGGAAGATCAATACGGTCGCGACCGTGGCTAAGGAGGAAATGATATGCACAAAGGATGCGGATTCCCTTCGTGTTCCGTCCTGCGTCTGCCATGTCTCCTCATGTCGCTGCGCTTTGCCTCGCCAGCTGCTATTCATCACTCTGACCGCACTTCATAGTAGGGATATAAGATTTGATGCATCGGTAATCTCGTACACCGATATTTCTAGGCCCACGCAACAGGCTCGGGTAGAGTTTTGGCTTTGGGCTGTCCGAGCAGTTGTGAGGCGTCCAGCGGCGGAACGGCGTTAACTTGCAGCAGTGCGCGCAGTAGCGTCTCGCGTGGTCGGAGCTGGACTCTTGTTTCAGAATGTTCCCAAACCAGATGCAGGTTAAACAGAGGGGCGACCAGAGACTCCCTAGACTCGAGAGGTGCTTGCGAGGTTAAAACGGCAAGTCTGGTAGTCGATCGCTGCAGGTCGATGTCGTGGCTGCATTGGACCACTGGCAGAGATGGGATGAATCAACGCACCGTCGCACACCGTTCGTAAGTGTGAGGGTGTAGCGGGTATAGGCTTTTGGATCAAGAGCCATGCGTGGAGTAAACCTACCAAAGCTACTGACCCCTTGAGTCTATCTTGAACCTTGGTGAAGCCTCCTGTACATTTGTAGATAGAGTTTGTGTAACTCTTGCTCAATCCTCCACAGTCAACAGTGGACATCGTGTGGATTGAGTAACCTTCGAGCATACTAGCTCCCAATCGGAAGCTTGAAACTAGTAGCCACGCGACCGCAATGCCATTCGGTCAAACAGAAAGTCACACAGGCATCCAAAAACATACTGATTGTCAGCACAAAAAAGTCAAAATAGATTAGGTTTCGAAGTCATCTCTCTACCGCTCCAGACTCGAGTTGGCGTATTGAACGGAACACGGAAGCCGTTGCTAATGACACCATAGGAGCTGAAGGGCTCAAAGAGCAAAGTCGCCAATCAAACCCAGCAGTCCTGAATATGCAACGTCAAAATAGCGGACGCAGGGGGGGGGGGCATTCACGAGGGAGAACCGCGAACCACAGGCAGCCAAACTCATCGATGTTGTCGATCCCTCAGGTATGGGCCACTTGACCAGCGATTAAGGCTGCGCGAAGTTCAAACAGAGTCACTCCATAGTCCATACTCCCGAGTCCCTGCCCTGGTCCGTCGAGGGAGGGGGCGATTGTCCACAAGGCGGCAGATAAAGCAGATATGCTCCACATTGCATGGGGCGGAGCCAACCTCCGACAAGTGACAAGCACTGCCGTTACTCCAGGGAGACTCCAAAAACAAGAATCCAACTGGCCCAGATCTATATCAAACAAGTCTTGGATTTCTCTTTCAAGACTCATCCCACAACGCGCCCGTGTCGAAAACGAAAGCCGCCTGCAAGTCGACGCGTGCGCCGTGAATGTTATCATTTCATTACAATATCTTACACAAAATGAGCAGCTTTCATCGGATCATCCCACTGTTGGGTCTTCTTGCGCAGATAGTAGTGGGGACCGGGGTACGAATCCTGCAACTTCTGCGAGTGGCCATGACTCGCGCGACTGCAACCCGGGGGCCGGGGGTGGGCAGAGTCTTGGGTCTTGGAAGGCGAGGCTATAGAGGATGAGGTTAGAGTATCAAGTCGCGCAGACAATCACAAGCCATGGAACCATTCGACCATGATCTAGGCCGTTCATGCCCGTGTCGAGTCACATCTCGTCTAATTTACTGTGATCATCTAATGAAGTGGGAACCCGTTGCTGGCGAGAATACAAGTTTAGGCCGGAAGGCCCGAGGGACGTACATGGGCTAAAATGATAGGTTTCCAATCTCTGATTGCATACGGCCAGGAACGATGAAAAGCCCGAGACTTGGCAGGAATGTTCTCCCAGATGCATTGGCAGATAAGGGCACAACGTCATACGTCAGGTCCAAGGGAGTCTATAGCCAGGCTAACTTCGGACGATGAACATCCAAGTGCGAACCAGAATCTACATATTAGGTAGTGATGCAATTGCTTCTACCTCGGCTCAGTCACGAGGGTGAAAGTACTGATAGCATGTCCCAGGCCTTACTCTAAGGTATAGACAAGCCAGATCGTTGACGTGTGTGTAGGTATAGATGGATTTCCTCCATGAGTGATCTCAGCTTTCTGCCTAAGCAGGGTTGCAGGATAGCGACAGGTAGAGAGAGATTTGAATCTTGAGTGCCGCGTGTACTCATCGAGTCCATTGCAACGATAACGTCAAACCAGACGTTTGTCAATGGACAACCATAACTTTCTTGATATTTCCATCTAACATCCATCTGAACAACCAACCATCTCCTGCTCCATGACATTATTTCTTTTAGCTCAAGGCAGCCAAGTATTATTCTAGGAGAGCTAGGTAGTAAGCTTACTAGCTAACGCGTCAAAGGACCCGCGAACTGCAGAAGACTCAGACACGTCCCAAATTTGACGATCACATTGCGATTCAGACCATGCATGATAGCCAGCCAGTCCTCATTCCATCCGCCCATTTTTCGACTAAACCTGACATATCACTCTATCGAGAGGTAAGTGAAGTATCTAAGCAATCCAGGCAGCATGTACTGTCGACAACAAACCCGCGGAAGGCCCACTGGTGCCGGCGCAAACCGACAAAATGTTTGCTTCTACACGTCTGTGGCGCCCGTAGGTGATTGAGAACTCGCAGTCGGGACTAGCCCTCGTACCACTGCTCTGTCCGGCTTCTTTTTTCTTCTCCAGGAACTTGTCGCCTGTCATTACGTTTTGCGCTCTCCTGCGGTTGTTCTTTTTTGGCCTGTGTCCGGCGCTGTAGAACAGCACACGCGAACGCTGATTCCCATGCGGATGCGGATGGTAGTATAAAAGCTGAGCAGGCAGCCGCTCGGGACTGGGACACGTCTTCTGACTATCCAGTGTACTGCCACGAAGAAAAGCAATAAGAAGGGTGGAGCGTTCGTTTCAGGACCGAGCTCTTGCTAAAGATAGGTCTATGTAGACTTTGTACACTTACATGCAATAAAGAGTAGATGACGTAAAAGCATAGAAAGAAAGACTGTTTCATTCAATGGACAATGGTGTATCAGCTCGAGAGGTCTAAATCTCCATTCCAAACGGAGACAGCGCCTCGAGCATGCGTGTATACGTAGTCTATCATCATACAACTGCGTTGATGCAGGTAAGCGGCGCGGTGTAGCATACAGGGAAAACATGACATGACAGAAAAACAAAGGTAGTACAAAAGGGTTCTGACATGAACTCAGCCGAAAATCAAGCAGGGTGGTCGAGAATTCTTGCTGCGGAGGGCCATGTCTTCAGTAATGATTCGACTTGAGCACTTGGGGATGTCACAGGCCAGCTTTTGACAAGCCCTTCTCTAGCTTGAAGTGCAAAACCATCGGGCAACAGTGCATGCATCATGGCGCTAACCCCTTTTGCAGGCGCAGGAGATCATGATGATCGACCCAAATGGGCTCTCTACACCTGGGCGACAGTCGGGCGCTCGGGTAGCGGCGGCGAGTGACTTGCAGGACGCGACCGCATGGGCAGAGACGTGTTCGCATCTGGGACTGGGGGTGCCTCAATCTTCAGCGGTTCGTCCGAGCTCTCATCCTCGTCATCGCTGGATGAGTCCTCGCCGCGACGACCGTGGCGCTGGTCTTCCTCCCTGCGTTGGCGCTTGTCACGCACGTACTCCTCGCGACGGCCATCTGAAAATGAGATGAATAAGTTTTCTCTTCTTTCTGGACTTGTTTTCGCAGTGTTGAAGTGGAAGAGCTTACCTCGAATCTCCTGTGTCTTCAAAGCATACGCCTGAATCTCCTCCTTAGTCAAGACCCGCAGGACAATGACAAACTCCGGTCGCTCCTCGAATCGCTCGTTGCCTGCCTCCAAAGCGGCGGGATTGACCAGTCGCCGGTCAATCTTGGTCCATCGCGCTGTGGGCGGAATACCGTTCTTGTTGGCGTCCTTCAATGGAGCCACACCTTCTCTAATGGGGTTTGGTTCCTCAGGAAAGGCCTTCTTCGGAGGCTTGAGGATTCCCTTCGGCGCAGGTGGCTCAGGGTCCTTGATGGCTGGGGGCTCAACCGTGATCGGTTTGCGGACCTCCTCACGATTGTCAGTGGAAGGGGGGCTTCGCGACTCTGTGGAGCGTGCATCTTCAGGTCTCCGCCGCGAGCGAGAGCGGTCATGCGACCGCTCTCGTGGGGGACGTCTGGCCAAACGATCATCAGCACTGCTTGTATCGGTGCTGCTGTGCCGACTGCGAGGCGGTGCTGCAGCAGGTTCGCGACGGTATTTGTGAAGGTCCTCATCATCAGTGTAGACCTCCGTGTCGCTACCTGAGCGCCGGCTGCTATGTCGTCGCGAATGCCTACGTCGACGGTGGGCATCAGCCGGCTCTAGGTACAGCTGCTTACTTCGCTCAGAGTTTGAAGGACCACTGGCCGCGAGGTCCCTAGTCGAGGGCTGAGCGGAATCGTAGTCGCGCTCTACCTCGAGACGTGGGTGGCGGCGTCTGGCAGGTCTGGGATGCTCATAGTCTGAACCATCCGAGAAACCACCAGCCAGTGCAGCCGTGCCGAGTCCAGCCAAGGCCAATGCTCGGTCGCTGCCACCGTTATACGGTCGCGAGGATCGCCCATTCGCATGTTGCCGGTTGCTTGCGCGGCGTGATCGGCGGCGTACATCACTATAATAATCGTCGTCGGGTTCGTGGGGCAAGGCTACCAGGGCACGATCGTGGCCTGCAGGGGCTCTCGTTCGGGACGTATCCCGGTACTCGTCATAACCCCGAGCGGAGCTTCGAGGACGGCCTTCGCGGTCTAACTTGTCCAATCCCCAGGAGGTAGGAGGTGGTCCGTGATGAGAGTTGTCCTTGCTGCGCACCAACCATTGAGGGTGTTCCTGAGTGAGGTTGACACTCATAGGCCGGTCCAGAGACACCCGGCCCGAGGGATGGCGGGGCCGGGCAACGGGATAGTCACCAGACAAGTCTCTTCTCGCTTCCTCTCCTGGGCCAGTATAGGAGTAGGCATCGTAGTTATCAATGTTATAGCCCTTCTTGGGACCGTCGTATGGTGGATGGCGCCGCCGGCCTACCGGTGGCTGAACACCGTATGCCCCATGGGGAATGCCTGATCGCTGTCCGCGCATTTCCAGGCGGCCAGTGTCACTCGTATAATCGGTGCTGTATACTCGACGGTGGCCACGGCCATGGCGAGATGAGGAGGCCGGTACCACTTGGCGGGAAGACTTTGTGGGAAGAGGACTGGGCGAGCGATGGCTGCGGCCCGGGTGGACGACTGGGTGAAGGTGTGATGACGAGGATGATGGCACAGCCAGGTGCATGGGGGGATCATAGAGGTCTGCCGCCGATGCGGTATGGCTTCTGTGCCTCGTTTGAGGCTGGATGGTATATTCGGTTCGCTTCTTTGTTGAGTGGCCGGGATCATGGTATTTCTGGGTAGACATGGGCTGGACATCGATTGTGGACCGGTGTCGAGGGTGACGTCTGTGTGTACTGGTATATCCCACGTCCGAGGGGTAGTAGTAGTCATCGTAATCATGTCGGCTTCTGGGTGCCTCGTAAGGATCCATCGAAGAGCCTAGCTGGACCATGCCGGTCGATGCTCGTGGAGCAGGAGCGTGGTGATGGCCAACTCCAGGCGAGAGACCGCGGAAATGACTTGAGAAGCCCATCGTATTTGCAGAATGGCACCAGGCACAAATGCAACAGCTCGAAGCGGCCGGCGCCGAAGCTGACGTTGACGTTGACGTCTCGCGGGGTCAAGAGGAAATTGCGGTTTGTGCGAATGCTGCACGGTCGGCGTTAGGAGGTTGGCAACACCTTTGATTTGACAGACACACACGCCAGGAGGTAACGGGGAGGAACCTACCGAGCGTGTGTTAGGTGACAGACAATGAGCGACAGTTCTCGCTTTTGAAGTATATCCTTGGGTAGAAAAGGATGAAGGGAAAAAAGCCAGTAGCGAATCGGTTTGTGTCGATGATAATAAACCAAGATCGCAGGAGCTGCGGAAATTGAAAGGGGGTTGATTGATCAATTCGACACCGGGGCCGAAGACAGTGGGGATCTATCGGAACCCAACTGGATGCCCAAAAGATTGAGGTTGAAATGGGTGTGAAACGAGGAAAAAGGGAAGAGGGAAAAGAAGATCGGGCTTGGTGAGATTCGCGGAATGACGCAAAAGTGGACTCGCGGTGGTTCAGTACTAGACTAGTAGTGAGGGTCAGTGGCTCGCCTCTCGAAAAGGCCGAGAGATACTCCATCTTCTCTTCCCCACCTTCCACTTCTGCAGCTCCTTGGCCACTGTGGCCAATGAGCCAGCACGCTTGGCTGATTAATTCTCAGTAGCCCGGTACAGTGTATGTACTACATACTGAGATACTCTGTGGGCTGAACACTATCGGGCCGAAGGACAAACTTGATGCCAGGCGTGTGTATTTCCTCGTGACCCTTGCTATCTCTCTGCCATCTGGCTGTCCCCGTATCAGGATTCCGGCACTCCGGAACGGCATCATACATTGAACGGCCCCACGGCAGATAGCCCCGTAAGTCGTGCAGCATCGAAGCATTCAAAACATCGAAGCCTCCTGGAAGGTCTGTGGATGTCGGTTGAGCAGCGGGACGACCCAGTGGAAAAGAATGTTTGGAAGATCTGGAGCCGCATCTGAAACCGTGGATCACGATATGGAGCATCGTCTATGGCTGGATGGCTGAGAAATCAACGGCCCCTCCTCCCGCCTGAGCCTGTGGTCCTTCCCAGCAAGTCTCTTACCGACATCCCACTAAGCACTTCCCCTCCTCCGCCATGCAAAGCGCCCATCTCCCGGCGGTCAGTTGCGGCTCTGAGGGGCGCCCTGCACCTCTGTGAGCCTGTGAGGGGCTGAGCCTCCGTGGACTTTTGGAGGCTCCACCTGCCCTCTCATTTGCGCCCGGGTTCATGCCGGGCAAAACTCACCGGAGGTGTGGCGGGGCGGTGCCCCTTCAGAAAACGCTATACATCATCATGGCCATCACCTGGGATCGGGTTGAGGAAGCGGGTTGAAAGGATGGCCCCTCGTCTTGAAACAGATCGCCCGACAAGGCTGCAACCTACCAGAATGGGACCAACAGAGGCCATTCCCACGTTTTGGCGGCAGTCGTTAAACCGGCAGAACTGGACATAACAACGGGGACATGGAGGCTTGAGAACAGTTCAGTGGAAGTACATTCCGCAGGCCTGGCGGGCTATGCAGTTCTTTCAAGCGGGCTCTATAGAGGGTCATACTGATTGCGGTGCTAGATGCCTTGATTGCCTTAAATCTTGTGCCGACACAGCCACGCAAAATAAGGCGATTGCCTTACCTCATTTTCATCGGTTGATGGGCCAGTTCCATCGAATCGCAAAACAATCCCATGTGTCGCATTGCAATCATTTCCCCTCACTGGATCCTCTTCTGCACTGATCGCAATGCAATCCGTCCTCATTTCTTGATTGGCTAAGGGCTCGATGATCATTGGGGCTTCGCCCTGGGCTAATTTCACCCAAAACTTGCTTCATGATCGTCTAATCTTTGCGGACCACAACAGTCCCAGACACTTCAACACATTGCCCCTCCTGACACTCGATATACCATTGATACTCCGCGAGAACCGTCGTAGCATGCCAATTCCCCACTCCGCTCCTGTCACAAGAAAACCCTCATTCCGCCAGGTGGACCACTTCTCTCCTAGAAACAGAGCTACCGGCCGGATTGCCGGAATGCAATCCGTAAGGCAGCCGGTGCCTTACCCACTTCTTTGTCGACCATGTGAAGAAACGTTAATGGAGTAGCTGCCGCGGCAGGGGCTTAGTCTCCGATCCTGCCAGACCTGCAACCTCGATAGACGGCCCCCTCCAGCCCCGGCGCACTGCACCCTCCAGAAAGCCGAGCAACACTTGCAAGAAGCGTGTCGTGCCTCACTTCCAGGCAAGTAACGTTTGGCACTCGTTTCACAAGCCTTCGACCCGCCGACTGCGCGCCCCTGACCCGGGTCCAGGGCCCGGGAGGGCGCCGGGTGCGAATGCGCATGATGACTACAATACCTCAATCCAGGACTACGCGGCACTGCTTGACTGAGCGAAGATTGTTATTGGGTGTTGTTTGAGCAGTCCTCAAGCTTCACCATATCCCCCATGAACACCCGTGGCTCAGCACTCATCGGAGCTCGCCGATATAACGTGCCTGCCCGCGCCCAGGTAAAAATCTCATTGTGTTGAAGTGGAATTCGATTTGAACGTGGGCGCGGGCGCGGACAAGGAGAGCTCCAAGTCGGTGGAATTCTAGAAGGTTGGCTCTTGGATTCGGGAACTCCGGCTGGATGGGTTGGCTGGCTTCCTTGTGCTCAAGGGCTCTGGTTCTGAGCTGTCCAGTATGGGTACTTGTTGACCTTCATGTCCGCCCTTGCCCTCACCCTGATGGAGTCTCCTCCCTGTCCTGCCCCGTTGGGCAGCGTGTATGATGGCTGTGGTCTAGTTGTGGCAGTTCGACATTGGTCTGTTATGCAATACTCTGGGGGGAGGGCGAGGGCGAGGGTTCAGTTCCAACCTCCCGACAGTTTGCTTTAAAAGGAGGAGTGAGGATATTTTCATTCTTTCGATATTCACAATCTCAGTTTCAATATAAGAGCTGGAATCGGAATCACTAGACACAGACATCGTGAACCGATTCTTTCGGTCACAGCAGATATACTTTGATCTTTGCTTTGAGCTTCCTTCCCGCGTCTAATCAATCTAAATACGTCTATCGAAAGACTTCTGACGCGACATCATGATGTCTCCATTGGCCCTTTCCCTGGCCAGCCTGTCGGAATCAACCATGCCTTATGGCCAGGAACAGCTCCCAGAGCTAAACACGCACGTCGTCGACGCCGACTGTCTCCCCATCCTGCCAATCCAACCCCTGTACAGAACCACTCCAACCAGCCATACCGGCAGTGGTGCACCAATCCAGCGTGCCGACTGGTGGACTTGCCACATCTGCAATGCAATGAACAATCCAGATCTGGCGCCGGAGTGCTGCTCGGTTTGCGGGCACTATAAGTGCTGTCTTTGTGAGCGTCTTGTTGTCTAGACTTGGTTACTTTGTTTCTTCTCTCCGGTTCTTGGGCGATTTACTTGGCGCTTGGGGATTAGATCGGTATGGGCATGGGTATAGACACGGATGGGCATTGGTAAAGGGCATAGGTACCGGCAAGGGATTTGGGCTCGGAGTTTCGGGGGTGATGATCTGGGCTTTGTATTATTTTCTTGAGCAACCATTTTCGGTGCTGTGTGTTCTCGAGACTCCGGGGATCGAGGTGATCTTTTTTCTAGGTATCCATGGCGTATCACCACCCACACTTCGTTGGTAGTGGGTGGCGAATGCTACATGTAGTGATACTGGGCCTCGTATTATCTTCGTGTCTGGTCCGTAACGTCCATTTCTTTGATCTTAACTGGTCGATACGAAATTTTCTGTTCGCTACTTCCATTACGCATCGATGGCCTCTAAGTTGTCAATTTATCCAGGCTGCGTTTTCTTTCTACCTATTGATCTCGCTAGGCTGTAGCGAGAATTAGCGGACAGCAGGATCCGGATCGCCTCACAGTGTCATCCGAATGTAGAAATCATGTCAATCTTGCATATATGGATACGGTCCCATTAATGACCTCAGGTCTATCGTGAATTAACCTCGCATGACGAGTGAGCATTGATTCCTGCACGAAAGTCGCATTTGTCGTTGTTTCTATTTACACAGCCTGAGATATTCGGAGTTCGGAACTCCCAGCAACTTTCATCTGCTAGCCAGCGTTGAAAGATCACGGGCGGCTCGGCGAGTTGATCAACGCAGTCCATCCGGGTGATCATGATACCCATAGGAATACAACGTCTGCATTATACCCTATAACGACGGGGTCCCCCAAAGCCAAACTCAGCCCTACGCGTCTAAATGTGGGGTCAAGTCGGGTTGCATGGGCGGCAAGCGCTCTGGCCTTGACTTGGTGCCTTCCCCTTCGGGAGCCGTGCAGGAGAGCTGCGGGGTGATTGTTGTCCAAGGCTACATACTAGATCAGATGATTCCCTACGTATATTCGACTGATTGCAAGAATTGGAAATGAATATTCTATTTCCAGACACTAACACAAACCATGATCATGGTCTATCTTAACCACGACGGCTACGCTTGACGTGCACAGATTGGGGTCGAGGCACAGATCCGTTCCCAGGTTCTGGCGCCGGCGCCGGGGCCGGGGCTAAACTGGCTTCTTGCTTGAGCCGAGTCACAACTGGCCCCAGGGCAAATGCACTCTCTGTGCTGTTGTGATCGGCACAGGGGCTGTGTTTGAGCGGGAGGAGCCAGTCAATGATATTATGGCCCATAACCTGTTGCAGGTTCTTCAGGTTACTGCCGAGGTCGAACGGGTTTTCGCCTGGGAGGGTGTGGAGGATGGCGAAGACGTGGCGCTCGTCGGGGGATGTGTTGGTGGTTTGGGGTTGAGATGGTGATGTGGGTGGTTGGAGGGGGTAGGACACCATGCGGAAGGTGGGTGCCCAGGGAGAGTCGGTGGCCCAGAGTCGGTCCAGCATGTGGTCTGGGACCCGAATGGCGAGGGTCCAGACGACGGAACGGCGGTTGAGGTTTTCGATGGTGGTAAGATTCAGCATCGCCAATTGAATAGAGCTGAGGGACATTCCTCCAGCGAAGAAGGCAAACATGGCGCTCCTGAGTAGTGGGTCAGCTTGTGATACGCGCAGTCCAAGAGTGATGCAGTTCGTTCTTACAGTCCAATACAAACAGCCCAGTGCGGATTGGCGCCTCCAGTCTTGAGAAATGTCAGTTGTCATTGTTGCTGTCGAAGGGAGTAGGTGATGCTCACATTGCGCCGAATCTCCGCCGTGTAATATGCAGTGACGATCAAGAGGTATCCACAGTAAATGGCAGTGTACACGACGAATTGGATGAAGAATTTGAAGGACGTCTCCGACACAACGCCTCCCACCCTATGCCTCGTCAGTGACTTGAACCTTTCTTCCTCTGTGAGCGCTAGGGCAACCTACCAGGGACAGAAGTGATCCATCTTGCGCACACATCGATCAATTTCTCGACAATGGTGTGCTCGATCAGTCTTGAATTGACAGCAGGTCGAACAATACGACGGCCGGCCATCCTCCTGGCAGACAAAAACATCTTTTGTGTAGAAGCTCTCCAAGCCAAACGCGTCGAGCTGGTATGCCTTTCCTCCAGCGTGATTGTTGATGCCACGCTCCAAGTCCACGTCAACGTCCGCACTTGGCTGGCCTTGCTTCTCCGTATCTCGAGTCCTTCGCGAGCTGCTCTTGCGACGCCGGCGCTTTCCATGCTTGTGTTTGGAATCTTCCGATTTGGCATCAGCGCGGACGCGTTCGGCACCAAGGGGTAAATAGCCGGGATTAACTAAGACATTGTAAAGAAGTCGGATGTAGGTCGAGACGATGAGTATTAGGAGGGGATAGTAGAGTGCGATGATGACGGCGCCAGCGCCCACCCGAGGGCTTTGATGATAGGAAGGTAGAGGATGGATGAGATAGTCAACTTTGAAGTGGTCAAGGTCAGACTGGACGATTCACATTTGAGACAGTACAGGCACCAGGAATTCGAGAGTACTTACTGCATAATGTTTTCGTAACGGCGTAAGAGGCGTAGATGACCGCGCCGAGGAGCACGGGCGGAATGATCCGCGAGACCACTAGGTTGACGCGCTTCTGCGCGGCGGTCGCCATAAGGAATTAGTCTGCCTCGAGACCGTACGGATACATCAAGGCAAAACAATAACAATGATAGAGAGCGCCAGGCAGCGCGATAGCCTGCGACTGGATCTCGGATGGGATGTCTCGAGGCAGAGACCGGTTCGAGACTTCGAGTCGAGCGATGAGGTCAGGGCGTCAACCAAACCGGCACCAAACGGCCGACCCACTTGACCGCCCGACGTAATCACGGGAGCGTCGCCCGGAAAGGCCCTAAACAGGCACGGTTGTTGATGATGTATACTTGGCCATTTTGTTCGCGAGGTAGTCGGTACCCAAGGGAGATCTAATGGATGAGACATATTTCAGTTCAACTATGCCGTGCATCCGGGGAAGAGTCGGGCGGGGCACCCCGATCTCGTGCCCTGCTGCCTGCGACGTGACGAACCCTGGATAGGAATTGATGAGTATAGACGATCGATGATCATGCATGTCCCATTGCCCCCAATTGTGTCGGGTTGAGGTCTGAGCCTACAGTTTGACTATCGAGCGATGGTTGAGTTCAGGTGCTGTGGGATGGAGTGAACGCAAAATCCCCGGGTTGATTGGGGTTGGGCTTGATGGCAGACCTGCCGAGTATGAAGAAGCGTCGGATATTGACCAAACAACAAGAACACGGCAATAACAACCGTTTGCGCAGCAGGTATTTTTGACTGGAAATTGTTATTTTTTTTTTCCTTTTAGCGTGGACGAGATAACAAACTGAGCCGAGACGACACGTCCCAGACGAATTGCAAGGAACCCGGGCAAGAAGGAAAAGAAATCGAGAATAAACCCTCCAAATAATGAGCCTTCAAATCATCAATGAGATGTCAAGTAAAGGCGACCAACGAGAAGCATGGACCACGTCGTCACGTTGGTGGATGACTGCACACCTTAGGCAACAGAGGGCTTAGCGCGCACAGATGACTCTTCTCTCGAGTCACCGCCCGCCGCTGCCTATACAGAGTGGAGATGCAATTCAATCTCCCTCCAAAGAATGTTCAAGGCACCAGGCGAGGCATCTTCGGGGGCACGGCTGAAGGGCGGGGGATGGTGAATTTGGGGTTTGAGACGGGGTTGAGGGTTGAAACGAGAGTCAATCGCAGACCGCGATTCGGAGCGTCCGAGAGTGTGCTAGTACATACATTCGCCCTGGGTTGGTGCCCTTTCTAGACGGTGTGTCGGTGACCGCAGCAGCTACAGCTACAAGCCGAGAACACGGCGGGCGTGGGAACAAGAGAATATGCAGCATTTGCAGCGGCTGTCAGGCACGGTGGAGTCTAACGAGGGATATTCCATTGAGTCAACGCCAAGTGACATACCTATGAGCTTGTCCTATTCAGTCTGATGATTCAGGCGCCATTCCATCACTGGCGAGAAACAGGCGCGATGATCCCAATGAAGACCGGGGGGTGATCACTAGTCCAGTTGGTGACTCTGGCTATGCCCACCTGGGCGTAGCTCGCCCCTCGGGGCATCCTCAGGCTAGGCACCACAACCAGGCTTCTCAGGCTGCACAAGCGACCGAGAGTATACGAAGTACGTACTCTGTACACAGGTACAAAAGGTACCATGCGACAACAAAGCCACTATCCGGGGACCATCACCCCGGGTTGATGATGCATTTGCAATGGAATTTTGACCGCAATTTTGTAAAATTTGACGAGGTTGATTCCGCTGAATTATTCGGAGAGGTTTTTTCACGGTAGAAGTGGCCCAAACCCGGCCAGACTAACAAGCCTGGACCCGGGTAGTTCCAAAAAACTATTACCCGATTGGGAAACGCCTGAGGCTGCCTGGGCTGATAGCTGTGGAGAGCCACGATTCTGCCTGGAGCACTTCAATTCTGGCCAGTACATCTTTTTGGATTTACTTTGTGTTTCTTTGCTCAAGATCTTTATATAGCCCTTCTGAATTCCTGGTCTTGTGTTCATTCATCATTCTTCATCCAACAATTCAACATATAACAAACACATCCAACACCTTAAACCACCCAACTTCCTTCACCAACCTATCAATCTATCAACCCTGATCAGTCTTTGGCAACATCTCTAAATACTTCCAACACAAGCCACCTGATCTAATCTCCACGCTTATATCCATCCGCAATCCAACCCAACTGCCAACCATTCCACCAGTCCATCCCGCCGGTCAACCACCGTCTTCCAATATCACGATGACGACTCTGTGGTTCTGCTGCGGTTGCAACTTCGGCCCCTTCAACGCCGACCTCTACGACTCCTGCATCAACTGTGGTAAACTCGCCTGCCCCAGCTGCACCCACGAGAAGGTCAGCATGACCGACACCAACTATAACTCCCACAACCACTCAGCCCACGGCTGCTACGAGCCCTCGCCCTATCCATCTGCCGTTGGCATCAATACCGCACACAGCCTGTCACTAGGGACCAAGGCCACGTCCCCCACGGCCACGGGGCTGGGGGACCTGCGCAGCATTCGGTCCCTATCACAGCGAATGCCCCCGGCTAGGGCATCGCCGTTCCCTGCTGGAGCGGCGCAATGTTACACTGAGACAGACATGTATGTGTGCTGCCAATGCGGAGATGGGCCCAAGGTCTACGACCACCAACCTCGATGCATTATCTGCCAGCACGAGGCTTGTGGAGCCTGCCAGCATGTCAAGTAAAGACTTGGCTTTGTCCACTGTCTTTGCAGGCGAAGGCAGGATTTGACCCCTTTCATGATATCAATGGTAAGAATAGACTAATCTTTTTCCTTTTTTGTGGCTTTATTTTCGGCTCAGAATTGAATTGCTAACTATGATTCTCTCCAGTGACTACGACTACTGTGATTCTACTGTTTGACATTCTGATTTTGAGTTTGAGTTTCATGTTTCCATTTTTATGCTTTTTGACTGTCAGCATCTTGAACCGTTTGTGGACTTTAATGATTGTTTGATTGGCCTGGTCTATTTTTGATTCGGTGCAAGCGTTTTCAGAAGGATTATCAGCATTGGGCCTGGTGCATTTTCGTTATTTCTCTTGTTTCCTTTCCATCTTTTCGGTTATTTTTGCATGTGACTCTCATCACCTGATCTATTTGCCTTTCTGCATCTGTCTTGTTTCCCCATTTTACGATATGCTTTTTTTCAAAGCTGACGCTGTCATTGGTTTATTGCGACGATTAGACGAGAATAGAGACGCAAGTTTGACCCCGATATAGTTCGGTTTCTTAAATTAGTTAGTGTAAGTTTAGGGCCAAATGAGTAAGCCGGGCGGGATAGGATAGCCCTTCAAGTTTCCACCGGAACCACCTGACGGATCCACTTCCACCTTGTCTGCCTTGCGCCAAGTCCCAATTCGGTCATAGTCAATCCGAATTTCAATCATCCATGATTCAAGACAATCTTCTATAGCTGACCCAATGAAATCACCGTAATAATAGGTTATTTTATTCGTCTTCGTTCTGCATGTTACTCCGCTTGCTCTATTTGGTCCCCGAAACGAGAACCCGGCTGGACTCGTGACTACGCCATGCAGCCTTACCTTTGGTAGGAGTCATAGTATGAGTCTTCGATTCTGCAACCCTCAAGAAACCCTGTCATTCTTCCCTGTTTCCTCAGCCGAGCCGCAACGCCCTGGCATGCAAGTTGAGCTCTTGGCTACTTCTCCAAAGGGCGCTGTACTTGACTGGCGTGACTTTTAATCCTCTGGATATCAGGCCAATGAGAGCGTGCGTGTCTAGGATCGGGGATGTGCTTGGCCTGGTCTGTGGTCAGTGGTCACTGGTGACGCCCAGCGACCAGGCTAGACTCGGGCTAGGTTTAGTTGATGCTGGGGGTGAAGACTTGAGTGTCTTGTCGATAACTGGATCATTCAAAGTCCCGGGCGCCTGCCAGTGCCCCGGCATGTTGGAACTACTTTACCATCTCTCTGCGTGTAGTCTTGGACGGGCGGAAATCTTCTTTACGAGGAAGGCTAAAGCCCCCGAGACCCACTAGTCACTGGTCACTACTGTTCTCAAAGCCAAGCCAACTGCTCCTTGTTTGAAGACCGCTCTTTGATGTGATTTCACGCAGCAACAGCCCTACGTGCCTGAGTAAAGAAGCGGTGCGACAAGGTTGATCCCTTCTCCACCGCATCTTCCACGAACCGTGGAACACGGCCCAAGTACACACGGGGTATTCTATACATTCTTCTTTCCTTCTACGTGATGCATGCAGTTTCAAGATTCATGACTCTACCGATCTATATTGATCGTTATCGATTTACGATCACCGCCATCAATCACAACAACTTTTCTTTTCGTATCATCATCACCCTTCCACCCTCGCCCATCTCTCGCCCCCAACCCACGCAAAGTCGCGTACCCGCTCGCTCGCGTCTCAGCCCCGCCAAGCGCATTCTCGAACACAACCATTCCAATTGCTAACCCACTTCGCGCAGTGATGCCGGCAGATCGTGCAAATGAGGACTGTGCATCCAACTCCATCTCCATCTCTCCGCCTACACCAGCGGGATCCACAACCCGAGGAGGCTGTGCTTGGGGATTAACATTTTCTCCGATTTATGCCCCAGCCGCCGGGTCCTAGCGTTGGCCCTGTCAGTGTGCACTGTTCACTGTTCAGTGCGTGGGGGTCAAGGATGACCATGGCGGTCCCATACTAGTTTGCTTCGTCCGCGGAGACTAGAGAAGTTCAACCACTCCGTACACTGGAACAGTGGACATTCTAGCGTGCTCCACCATATCGCCCCAGGGAGTCAGGGCGCCCGGTGACGTCGTCGTTGGTGCTAAACTGACCACCAAGGTGCAACGGTAGTCAAGCTGTGGATTGGAACCAGTTCATTTCGTAGAGAACCCAAGGCTAGGCTAGTGACCTCGTCACTTAATTCCACCTTTGTCTATCACAACCACAGTACTCTAACCGGCCGTGCGGTTCCTTTTTCTCTATTCGTCCATTCCTCCAATTCCACCCGAAGTGCCCTCGGGCGCGACCACGAGACTTGCGTGATATACCAGAATGGTTAGGTTATCATCACCTCCCGATATACCCGTTCTAATTCTCGAGCCCGCAAAGTGAGGCATGGGCGTCGCGCTTCCCCGGTCCAATAATCTGGAGGGTAATTTTTCCTGGCTCTGATCCCGATCACCCGCAATCTGGAACCGCCTGCTCCCCGGGGCTTGGCGGGTGTCATGCGGGCTTTTGTTGGACAGTCTGCCTTGGGGATTTTGACTCATAGGTTAAATATTTCATTTCTAGACTGGGAAGACGTTCGTCAACACTGATAGGTCGGATTATAGCAAGTGTTGAGGTTCGGGGTTCCGGCTCGTCTAGGTAGGTAGGTATGTCCATCAGGTCGCGCTGGTGCAAGTCACGCGAGACCCGGTGCCCGTGGTTTCAGATCTATCGGGATTTCGAGGAATCCAGTAAAGCTAGAAAGAAAAATGATTTTACTGCTGTGAGTCTCTTTTTATGCTCTACGCCTTGGAAGGTACCAGGGGGTAACGTCTGACCTGTGATAATGACGGGACAACCTTACCTACGGGCATGGCTTGGCCTGACGGTGTCCCGGAGTTCCCACCTGCCCGATATATATCCGCATTCCATCCACGATCCGCCTCTGCCCGCTTCCAGCCCCCAAGCCTTCTACGGGTGATCGAGGTCAATGGGCAGGTATTCCATGGAGATCAGTGGAAGATGAAACCTTATGTGAGGTGGAATTCATATGGGAGGTAGTTAGTACAGTATCTCTCTAACGCTAGGTATTTCTGAGGTCATTACAAAAGAATACCTAACAGTATCAGAGTTGGGATCCAAGATAGTCGGTAGAACCTGCCCGAAGTCGGGAGATAGAACTGCGGAGTATTCAAGGTTGGCCACAGGTAACCTTATGTACCTAGTATTTAGGTAGGTAGTAGGTAAGGTCGTCTTTTGCAACATCCATCCATTTACCATGGACAGGTACCTAAGATGATACCTAGGTTCTGGAGAAGCACAGGAACACGTCGGGTATCCCGCCAAAAGGGGCCCAGTAAAGTTGTATACAGCCTTTGCTACTATTATGAGATCAAGAAAGACCGATGGAGATTGAAAACATGTTCACTGTCGCTATGAATATGTGCTGGAAGGGATCTGTAGACCGACAGACCGTACTCATACATCCTCCACGTCGCCAGAGAAAAAGTCAAGACTAGAAAACCCAGATCCACGAGGAGAAGCTCGAACGTAGTGCGCAGCCTCCATGTCACTGAAAGCGCACAGCAAAGTTACGACCAGCTGCTGGAAAAGATGCAACAGCCCTCAACGCCATTTTGCCGCGAACCAAAGCCGCTCATAATGCGAGAGATTTGCCGAAAATCAGAGCTTAATCCAGACCGGGTCAAACTACACCGGCATGAAGGTCGGATGTGGTTCAGATGCAGAAAAACGCCGCGCTGGCTAAGAATGCATTGCACAAGAAGAAAGAGAAGAAGAAAAAGAGTCAAGAAAATGTCTCAGCGTCTAGCTGTGGGACAGGCGAGGGGGCATCGCAAAAGAAGTTGGCTGATGTTGGATGGCAAGAGCTCGGCGGATACTCGCCGGCCGAGATGGCAGAATATGATCACCAAGGAGGTGATGAGGAACGCCAGCTCACCTTTGAACACACCCACTCATGTTTCGAGGGGCCATTATGCGTTGGGAAGGTTGTGAAATGTTACAGGGGCAAGACACGGGATGGGTCTTGGAGAAAGCGCCTACGGTATGCGGCTATCTCAGAAGCCACGGTGCTGAATTCTTTCACCTTGTCACGCCGCATCTCGTTGATGATCTCCTTCAGTCCGGCAAGGTAGGTTGTCTTCTCTTCATCGGTCTGTCCCTCCCGGACGGATCCCATTTGAATGAGGATCTTGTCATCTGTCAAGGTTAATAGCACTGTGGTCAGCGAGCGGACGGGGAAGGAAGAAATAGCAGATACAACGACGCGGCAATAAGGAGTGAATGCAGGGTGCTGGAGAGAAGGAAAGTGCATGAGAAGGTCAGGGAGGTCGCCGAGACGACCCTTCACCAACACACCGGTTGCGGATGAAGACAATTGTGGACAAGGAAGGAAAAGTAGAAAGGAAAACCATATCGGAAGTTGCACGGCTGTTAATCTGTCGACGCACCGCTTAGACTCATGTCCCGGAAATGCTGGAATTCGCAAGACCGATCGTTGCATACACCACCGGCCAATTCATACGGGCAAAGATATTTCATCGAATCGATATCATGGCTGTAAGTTAGCGAACGATAGCCGTCCGAAACCTCTTCGGTGAAGTGAGGATGATAGCGATACGCCTTGAAGTATCGCAAGGGACTGACGTAGGGAGAAAATTTGGGCACTGCAGTTTTTGATGACGGTTTGATCTGTAGGGGATTAGTCCGTGGTCGTTATATTTTGTCCTCGAGGAAAGGTGTTTTTCATACACCAAGGATGTCCGCATCCGACCCCCGATAGACTGGCCGTGCCTCTAAGAAGTTCACCCGAGGGGCCTCGGTTAGTGGTTCTTCAATCCGGGACACATCCGGCAAGGGCTCCAAAGCTGTAGCCTCTTCTACGGAAGCAGGGGGAGGCGGGCTGTAGGCGGAGTGAGGCGAGTCTGCCCCAGTGTCTGGCTCTGGAGGTTCATATGCGTCTGACTCTGGAGAGGATTCAGCCTCGGACAGGTCATCCTGCTGAAAATTGCTATCAACGGGTTCGTAGTCGTCATCTCCTGCTTCATTGTCGTGCTCAACGGCAGCAATGTGGTCTCGGTCAGCCAGAGAATGATCAAGAGAGTCAAGTTGCATCTGGTCATTCGATGTCTCAGCCGAGTCCAAAGTGTGCTCCGCATCAGAGGTCTGCATTTCTTCACTGTATGAATCTTCGCCAGCTTCAGAATGGCTAGCTTCAGATTCGCCAGCTTCAAATTCGCCAGCTTCAGACTCGCTAGCCTCAGATTCGCCAGCTTCAGATTCGCCAGCTTCAGATTCGCCAGCTTCAGATTCGCCAGCTCCAGATTCATCAGAAGTAGAGTCGCCAGAGCTGGAGTCGCTAGAGCTGATGTCATCCTCAGACTCATCCATGACAGAGCCGATGGTATCAGGTTGCAAGACTGCTGGCGGCTCATCAGAGTGAGTTACGCCATCAACATACGCTGGCTCCTCAGCATATAAGTCTGATTCGGAACATTCAGACGCGGACGTAGCTGCAACTTCTTCCTTGGCAGGAGCAATTGCAGGGGCATTCGCATTCGCATTTGGGATTGTGATGTTATTTGCAAGTGCGATTGGCTGTGCGGTTGCTGATTCTGAAATAATAACAAGATCAGTATATGAGCAGGTGACGACCCAAATAAAATGGAAGTAACTTTCTGTGAGGGATTTACCTTCCTGTGCGACAAGAGGTTGCTCCTTCATGTCCGCCTGGCGATAAATTTCGTCCATATCAACCGTTGCCAATGTGGTTCTTGCCTGTTTTGGTTCCTCAATATCGGTGGCTGGAGGCGCAGGTGGCGTCTCATCAAGGTGGGCTGATGCGCCAGCAGGTGCCAGAGCTGATATCGGAGCCGATGGAGAGGCAGCGGAATCTTCCAAATTACGCGGAGATTGAGTTCGGCTCGCTGCAAGCTTTGCTTTCCGTCGCTCCTCCAATTCCGCAATCTTCTTATGCAGGGCCTGAATTTCCAGGTTCTTCTGACGCATTTGCTCTTGATCGCCCAGGCGTGGTGGTGCTTGTGGGGTAGAAGTGGAAGCCCTTGCGTCTGAGACGGTTCTTTGAAGTGGAGGTCGAGGAATATCGAGGGGTGTGCTAATGGTCGCATGTGCTGAATCCTGATCCGGGGTGGTGTCCACATCCATCTCCTCGCCTCCATCATAACCGTACAGGGATTCGTCGTCACTGATGTGAATGATCAGTTTATCTGAATCGCGACTTGCATACGGGTCCGCTTGGAAATGCTTATTTTGGGCATCGTCTGTATCATCAAAGTCATACGCCCGGGGCCGTTTGCGCTGATTGACTCTGGCCAGTGGGGTTGAGTCAACTGCAATTGCTGCTGGTCCTCCATTGGAAGCCTGCAGTTCTCCGCTTGGTGCCGACTCAGTCAAGGAAAGGCCTGGTATTCCCGCGGGTTCGGAAGGATGGGGCGCAGGTGGACGGACGGGCAATGGATGATGAACAGCCGGGGCAGATTGATCCAAGGGGGTCGAAGTCTGCTCCTCCTGAGAGACCTGGCTGACTTGTTGGGCCTTTTGCTGGCTTTTCAGTAATGCTTGTTTCTTGAGAGCTTCGATTCGCTGCCGTGCCAACTCGGTTTGAGCCTTGTTTTTCTCCTTCACAGGTGCACCGTTCTCTTTACTCTTCTCACTTGAGGGGGTAATTGACGGACTTGATGCAGTGGTCGCCGGTTGACTCTCCGGGACTTCTTTAGGTGTAGCGGGTAGAGAAGAAGCCTTGGCAGCTTTCGCGGCAAGCATTTTAGCAATAAGCTCTTTTCTCTCCATGGGTTTGCCAGAGACAGGTTGAGCAGCGCCAGGAGTAGGCTGTTGTGGAGCAATAATCTTGTCAAGTTGAGTTGCCTCAGCCTGTCTCTTGGCTTGGGTAGGGGGCTCAGAGATCGCAGGTTTTTCGATCGGGGCCTCAACCGCTGGCTTTGTAGGCTGGGGAGTTGCGACTCGGATACCCACCTCTTCGTAGAGTTGTTTTAAAATGGCTGGATTGATGCCCTCCGCCACTAACTCGTTGTACCGAATGTTGTGAGGCGCTAAGCTGAGCAGAGCCCCCTGCGCTTGGACACGGAGCTGCGCTGCCGTCTTTGTGGGTGGCAAGGCATCCATTCTCGTTGTCGCCGTATCTTGTTTCTGTAGCTCGATGGCGTGATTAACTGCATCTGCGTCTGCGGAAACTGTCAAAGGAGGATTGTAAGCTGGGAACAGTCAGTAGGAAATCGGAAAAGTTAACTTCAGGAATGGCGTACGTGAGCTTCCTCTAGTTGAAGTTGAGGACGGTGACGATCTGGTCTCTCCTTCTTCCAAGCTTAGTTGCTGAGCAGCAAATGCACGAATCTCCGTAGCCGGTGCATCCTTTCCTGAAATAACGGACTGGGCGACCTCGCCTTCGCTCACCTCGCCGTCCTCACGATTCGAGCTTGCCAGGCTTTGGACATCTCGAGATACCCGCTGAGAGCCCGAGAGTTGATCCGCGGCAGTTCCATTGGATTTCACAGATTCCGGGGGGACGTTGAGGGACCCTGGCGGCGCTGGCATAGCTGGAACCCCAAATGAGGGCATGGGCATGGGGGGAAATGGCAGCGGAAATCGTGATAGATCAAAATGACCCATGAATGGCAGTTGGGCAGGTAGAAAAACGCCCGGATTACTCGAGTTGCCTGGAACTGGGATGTGAGAGTTCGCATTCGCACTGGCAAGGTTGTACTCAAAGGCCTGCGAAGGATGGACGAGGGGAGGAGGCGCCGTGGCTTGCGGATCCGAATTCGGGGCGAAATTTGGGGGGATCATGGAAGGAAATGGCAGCGGCCACTGTTGCGTGTAGCCCGAATGGCCACCAAAAGCAGGCGGCGGTTGATTTGACATGATGAATGGGATCCAAGCGGAAAGAACTCGCAGAGAGCAGCCGGTCTGAAATAAGAAGCGCGTGCACGAAGTGAGTTAAAAAAGCATGAGTGAAGTCAAAGATCCCCTCCCATGGTCGTTGCAGCGCAAGATCTTCCGACCTATTCGAGGTCGCAGTATCTGAAGCTGTATCGATCTTTCACCCAGCGAGATAAGGCGTCGATCAGTAACAGGTGAAAGTGAAAAGAGGACTCAAGTGTCGCAATCTAGGTACAAAGAGCCGAAGAGCCTCGAAGGATGAGGCGCTGAGATTGCAAGGACGCGTGGGCTGAGAATCTAGATTTAGATTGTCCTGAGGTCGAATGACAGGGTAAGCGCCGGCGAAAAAAGCCTTGAGACTCGGTTCACGTGACGGCGTAGGCACGGACCAGGCCCAGCGATCGGCGGGAACCCGAGGAACGGCGGAACGCAAGTGTAAACAAACAGCCTCAGCGCTCTCCGCTTGACATCACACGTCCCCTCACGCCTAACTTGCTGTTTGGGGTGATTTCTCCACGACTTGTTTCTGTTCCCCGTCACTTTTCCTCTTTTCTTTCTACGTCACATTCTTTTCCTTGTCTCTAGATTGCCTCTCTGGGCTATGTGAATCGATTGGCACCTTGAATAATGTGCTATTGAACAACCCGCCGACATGCTTCCCTCTCAACTCAACAGCGCGCCCCAGCGGGCCAACCCATTCGGGCGGTCTTCCCCGTCGCCAGCACCACAGTCACAGCCACGGCCCAAGTCTGCTATTCTAAGTCCATCAAATGGATTGGAGTCAGCAAGGGGACATTTACGCAACGCATCCGTATCACAGATCACCCCCAATCGGTCACCAGCATCATTGAATCGCGCACGCTCAAACTCTGTACGCAAAGATGCATCTTCTGGAACATTTGCGCCGAGCTTTATTAAGTCTGAAGAGCTACGGCGGGGCGCAGACCAGATCCGTGGACTCGAGGGTGACAATGACTTCTCCGGGAACAAATACGTGTGGCTCCGCGATACTGAGAAAGCCTTCGTTCGCGGGCTGGTATTGGAAGAATTAGAGGGAGGGCTTCTGCTAGTACAAACCGATGATGGCGAGGTACTAGTGGTCTCGACTATAACCCTTGAGCAAGGCTGACATCGTGTATAGCAGCGGGAAGTGGATGCCGACCAGGTTGACAAGGTCAACCCGGCGAAGTTTGACAAGGCAGACGACATGGCGGAGCTGACCCATTTGAATGAAGCCTCCGTGGTTCACAATCTTCATACCAGGTACCAGTCTGACCTGATCTATGTCAGTATTCTTTTGCCAGAAACCCCTCTCATCGACAATGCTGATCTCACTGGTCAATAGACATACTCAGGGCTTTTCTTGGTGACCATCAACCCGTACTGTCCGCTGCCGATCTACACGAATGAGTATGTAAAGATGTACAAGGGTCGTGGAAGGGAAGAAACTCGGCCACACATTTTTGCAATGGCTGATGAGGCATTCCGCAACCTTGTGGAGGAGGGAGAAAATCAAAGTATACTTGTGACGTGAGTCTGCCCATTCAAGTCTGCGATTCGTGACCAATCTGACCATGTATAACTAGTGGAGAGTCTGGCGCCGGTAAAACTGAAAACACCAAGAAGGTCATTCAATACCTGGCGGCCGTCGCCACTTCTGATACGCCCTACGGCCGGTCTGGAACAAAGCAACTGTCGAACTTGTCCCAGCAAATTCTTCGCGCCAATCCCATCCTCGAAGCATTTGGAAACGCTCAAACAGTTCGCAACCATAACTCTTCGCGCTTTGGCAAATTCATCCGAATCGAATTTTCTCGATCCGGGCAGATCTGCGGTGCATGGATTGATTGGTACCTGCTTGAAAAGTCGCGAGTGGTGAAGCCCAACCCCAACGAGCGAAACTATCACATCTTCTACCAATTGCTGCAAGGTGCAGATCGGACAACTCGTGAAAAGTTGTTGCTCCAAGATCTCGGAATTGAGCATTTTGCTTATACGAAAGATGGCAACGACTCGATTGTTGGGGTTTCTGATAAAGATGAGTGGAACTCGCTGATTGAGGCTTTCCATGTCATGAATTTCTCGGGAGAGGACCAGCTCTGCATTTTGCGCACCATCGTTGCTGTGCTCCACCTGGGCAATGTCATTGTAGCAAAGGAAAGTGTGCGCGCGGACCAAGCTGCCCTGGCCCCGGAGGGTTACGCCAGTGTGGAGAAGGCTTGTCGACTCCTGGGCATTCCCACCGAGCCTTTTGTCAAAGGGTTGCTGCACCCGAGAGTGAAGGCTGGTCGTGAGTGGGTGGAGAAGGTACAGACTCCAGATCAGGTGCGACTTGCTTTAGACGCTTTGTCCAAGGGTATCTACGAGCGTGGCTTCGGTGACCTGGTCACCCGCATCAACAACCAACTTGGTCGCTCTGTGGCCGACGACAACTATTTTATTGGCGTGCTCGATATCGCTGGCTTCGAGATTTTCGAGAACAACAGCTTCGAGCAACTCTGCATCAATTACACAAACGAAAAGCTCCAGCAGTTTTTCAATCACCATATGTTTGTTCTTGAGCAGGAGGAATATGCTCGGGAGCAGATTGAGTGGCAGTTCATTGACTTTGGCAAGGACTTGCAGCCCACAATTGATCTAATTGAGTTGACCAACCCAATTGGTATCTTTTCTTGCCTCGACGAAGACTGTGTGATGCCCAAGGCTACGGACAAATCGTTCACCGAGAAACTTCACTCCCTCTGGGACCGCAAGACACCTAAATACCGCGCTTCTCGTCTCAACCAGGGTTTTGTTCTCACCCACTATGCCGCCGAGGTAGAATACACGACTCATGATTGGCTTGAGAAGAATAAGGACCCCATGAATGATAATATCACTCGTCTCCTCGCGGCGTCTGACGACCCACATGTTGCGAATTTGTTTGCGGATTGCGCCGACCCTGAAGAAGGAAGCGATCATCCTCGCAGCCGAGTCAAGAAGGGCTTGTTCCGGACTGTGGCTCAGAGACACAAGGAACAGCTCTCTAGTTTGATGATGCAACTCCACTCGACTCATCCTCACTTCGTGCGGTGTATTTTGCCAAACCATAAGAAACGCCCGAAGATGTTGCATGCTCCGTTGGTTTTGGATCAATTGCGATGCAACGGCGTTCTCGAGGGAATCAGAATCGCCAGAACTGGCTTTCCCAACCGCCTTCCATTCGCGGAATTCCGTCAACGATATGAGGTGCTATGCCAAAACCTGCCCAAGGGCTACCTGGAGGGCCAAAGCGCAGCTCGAATCATGCTAGAGAAGCTTGGTATGGATAGGGCCTGGTATCGAGTTGGACGCACTAAGGTATTCTTCCGGGCTGGTGTTCTGGCCGACCTGGAAGAAAAGCGTGATCAACTCATCCGGACCATCATGACTCGCTTCCAGTCACTTGCCCGTGGCTTCGTCCAGCGGCGGATTTCCAACAAACGTCTGTATCGCGCCGAGGCAACACGCATCATTCAACAGAACTTCCATGCCTACCTCGAGCTCAAGACCAGCCCGTGGTGGTGCTTGTTCTCTAGAATGAAGCCTCTGCTGGGCGACACACGGACCGCCAAAGAGGTTAAGAAGAGAGACGATAAGATCAAGGAGCTCGAGATGAAGATGAAGCGGGAGGTTTCCGATCGGCAAAAACTCGACGAGGAACGACGACGGACTGAGCTCGAGATTCAGAAGATCCAACAGACCTTGGAAAGTGAACGTGCACTCGCCCTCGACAAAGAGGAGATCTTCAAGCGTCTCCAAGACCGCGAAGTCGAACTCTCCGAAAAACTCTCCGAGGCTATCGCTGATCAAGAGAAGCTGGAAGAGCAACTTGATGACCTTGTAGACGCGAAGAAAAAGACCGACGAGCAATTGCAACTGAGAATCACGCAGCTCGAACAGGCCGGCCTGATCATCCAGAAACTAGAGTCTGACAAGAATGGCCTACAAGCTCGGCTTGACGAACTTGATGCTCTTCTCGCTGGGATGGAGGGGCAGTTTTCTGGCAAAGATGGCCAAATCCGGGAGCTCGGCCAAGAGATCAAGATGCTCCAAAGCCACCTCAGTCTTAAGGATCGCAAACTTCAAGAGCTTGAGGCCAAACTTTTGAAGACAGACCAAGACCTTGACATCAAACTCGCCAATACTTCAAAAGAACTCGACAAGACGAAGAAGCAGCTTCGTGACACGTTCAACGAAAACCAGTCGATTCGTCAGCAAATCACCGATCTCACCTCCACGACGACCAGTTACGAAGACCTGCTCCGCCGCAAGGAAAGCGAAATGGCTGTTCTCCGCAACGACTTGAAAAAGTACGACGAAGACAGACGAGGCATGGAGGCTGAGAAGAAGTCCCTCACTGCTCGACACGACAACATGCAATCACGTCTACGTGAGGTGCAGGCCGAGAGAGACGCTATGCGATCTGAAAAGACCCAGCTTGAGCGGGAAGCTGCAGATGTCAAGCGATTGCTCGAAGAGAAACGATCCGAGGACGCGGAAGCAGGAGAGAGCAGAAAGCTGTTGGAACAGCAGGTCAATGATCTCAAGGCCCAGCTCTTTCAGGCTGAAGCAGACCTCAGTCGAGAGCGTCAGTCTCGAGATGATGTTCAAATGCTCGCCGAGCATAATCTTGCTGACCTGACTGACAAATACGCCGCACTCAATGAATCTAAGATCGAGATTGAAAAAGAGATGTACATCCAGCAGGATAGCCTCCGTCGTGCTACGGAAGCACGAGTTGCAGCTGAAAAGTCGAAGAAAGACCTGCAATCAGAGTTGATCAAGCTTCGCGAACGATTCACCGCTGTTGAAAATGCCCGCTTAAATGCGGAGGTGGAAATCGAACGCAAACTCAAGAAACAATCCGAGGAGCGCATCATGAGCATGCGTACAGATCTTGAGGAGAAATTACAACTTCTCGAAGACCTTGAAGCAGAGCGTTATCAGCTCTCAGTCCGGGTACAAGAGCTGGAGCACGCTATCTCCGAGTCTGATAATTTCCGTCTTCGTCATGACCAACACAAGGAACGCCTTGAAAGAGAACTTGTCACTTTGAAAGGACGCCTCACAGCCTCTGAAAACGACAATCGGTCCCTTCTCACCAAGATCCAACAGAAGAATCTCGACATTGCCCGCTCAAACTCGAAGGCAAGCGATAGCAACCGACTTAGGCTCGCAAATCTCCAGAAGGAGAAGAGCAAGCTCGAGGAGGAGAACAAGACGCTTCAAAAGCAGCTTGGAGACTCACAGCTTGCAATCACTTCTCTTGAGAAACAGAAGGAGAAGCTGTCTTTGAGTCTAGAGGATCTGAATCATGAAGTTACTCGAGAGCATAAGAACAGCCGCAATGCCGAAAAAGCCGCATCCACTGCGAACCTCCAGCTCGCGGAGGCTAACAGAAGCCTCGAAAACGAACGACAGCTACGCGGCCAGGCCCAGGCGAATACCAGGCAAGTGCAAGGCAGTCTGGATAGAGCCCATAAGGAGATCGAGGACCTTCATCGCCAATTGATTCTCTTGCATCGTGTCTTTGAGCCCGAGGCTACTGAGCCCGCCCACTCTTGGGAGGCCGTCCAGCCCCATTTGTCAAAACAAGTTGATCTCGCGCAAGTGCTCGACAATGTACAACACAAACTTCAAGTGACCGAGGAGAAATACGCACGCGCTGAAAATCAGCTCTCAGAGATGCGTCGCCGTCATGCGGAAGAGATGAAGGAGCTTGATGCGAGATACTCATCTTCGAAGCGCGCTTTGCTCGAAGAAATTGATCAAAATGAAGTAGCCAACAACCGCGCACCTGCACACTTCAGGAAAAATTCTGAGAATGCGCTCAAGAGGATGTCGAACCCTTCAACGCCTAATCGGCGGTACAACAACGTGTATGAAGGCGCAAATGACTCTGCCCGATCCGACAGGACTGTTGATACTGTTGGTTACCAGCGAAGGATGGACACCGCGGCGGAAATTGAAGAGCTCCAGAACAAGCTTCAAATGACTGAGATGCAGAACAGGCATCTCCAGAGCCAGCTTCAGCAGCACACCCCATCTCGAGACATCTGGCAGGACGACAGCCCATCCATCCGTCGGATGCAACTCCTGGAGCGTGAAAATGGTCGCCTTCATGGCCAGCTTGACGATTCCGCAAAGAAGGTGTCTGCCTTGGAGCGAAGCATTCGTTCTGGGGAACTATCTCTTCGTGACGTGCAGGCCAAGTCTCATGAGGAGCTGTTCGACCTGATCAACTCCCAGGAACAGTCTCGACGATCTTTGCTCAAGGTCCACAACGACGCTCTGGGTGAATTTAGCGAGGCGAAAGCACAATACGAAAAGCTCAAGCGTAGCAAGGCAACTCTTGAAGTCGAGCTTCGCGACGCCCTATCCGAGGCTCAAGAGCTGCAATCAGCCAGAGAACAAGACCTTGCCAGTCGTAACCAGCTCCTTCAAGAATTTTCTGACCTGCACATTCGTCTGGATGCAGAGACATCTCGCAGTGCCGACCTTGAGTCGAGCCTGAGTCTGTTCAAGAGTCGTGCCGACGAGTACTTCAGCAAGCTGGAACAAGCCGAGATCACTGTTTTGAAGGCCACTCGTGCTGAGCAATTTGCCAAGTCTCGATGCCAGGAGGCTGAGGATACTTGCGCACAGATTATGTCTGAGCGGAAGGAGATGGATGCCCTAGTGGAGGATTTACAGCGCCAAACGCAGGCCTTGGAGGCACGCATGGAAGACCAAGCTGCAGAACTACAGGGCGCCTTGCAAGCAAAACAACGTCTCCAAAATGAACTCGAGGATTACCGCAACCAGCGGGCCATCGACCTTGAGGACAAGGAGACCTCGATGGAGCAGACTCGGCAGAAGTACCAGCGTGAGTTCTCGACCATTAATGGTGAGCTCGAGATGGAGCGTGAGCGTTTACTCAACGTCCGTGGGGAGAACTCACGGCTGCGTGAAGAGCTGGAGGATCTCCGCAGTAAGTGGGACAACGAGGTCCTTAACAGCTCGACTTGGGCCAAGGAGAAAGCGCGCCTGGAGCTTGCCATGCAGGATATCACCAACTCCCGGGACGAAGCCGCCAGTGCACACAGTGAGGCTCAAGCTAAGGTGGTGTCTCTTCTCTCTCAAGTGCGAACTCTTCGTACCTCTGTGGATGATGTTACGGCAGAGCGTGACTTGCTGCTGAAGGACAAGAAGATGCTCGAGGGCCGCCTGGCCGAAGCCGGTGAGCGCCTTGAGGACCTGGTAAAGGGTGAAAGTCCTTCTATGCGAAACGCGGCTAGCATGGATCGTGAACTTCTCGAGCTCAAGTCGAAACTTGCTCAGCAGGAGGACGTCTCGTCCGCGGCGGTTGGCAAGATGCGTCGCGCGGACGCTCTTGCTACTGAAATGCAGAAGGAGCTTACTGCCGAGCGTGAAACCAACGCGCAACTCTTCAAGGAGAAGGCCGGCCTTGAGAAGCAGCTGAAGGAGGTGCAACTTCGCTGTGTGGACCTGGAGACCAAGGGCTATTCTTCGGGTAGCCAGGATGTCCGATTCTTGCACAAGCGTATCAAGGAGGTAAGTTTGATAAGCTCTTGTCATTTTCAACTAGCTAGTTGCTAACCCATCATAGCTGGAAACCCATCTTGAGGAGCAGGAAAAGAAGAACACTGCTGAGCAACGCTCTCTTCGCAATGTCGACCGTACCGTCAAGGACCTTCAGTCCCAGATTGAGCGACGCGACAAGATGAACGCTCAACTTAATGATGAGGTCAACAAGGCTCGCGATAGAATTGAAAGACTCCTGCAGAATATCGAGGAACTCCAGCAGGGTGATACCGAGACCCAGCTCCAAGCTCGCCGCGCAGAGCGTGAATTACGCGAGGAGCGCGAGAAGGTACTTTATCTGGAGCGAGAGCTGGAGGGCTGGAAAGCGATGCGTGTTGAGAGGAATCCCAACATCGGTCGTCCCCCCATGGCTGCGCTCAGCGAGGCAGGCAGTCGACGAGGTAGTGCCGCGTATGGTTACGACACGACGCCCCAGCGGAAGCCCAGTAATACCAAGGGCTTCCTGTGAATATGATTGAAGAATTGATGCATGTTGTGTGGAAACAGGAGTTGCTAATTTGGTTGTGATTTCCTTGCTTGCTTTTTCCCCTTCAGTCTCGCGGTTGGCGTAAATGCCCGTGTATCCCGGAGGAGGACGCTTCAGTGTTTTATTGTTTGTTTTGGGTTGCCTTGTTCATAATGCTTATGTATCAGGTGGTGGTCTTGCGTGGTTGCATTTTCACTTGTGATGGGGGTGGTGAGTAGATATGCGCGTTGGGTTTAGGACTTCACTATCATCTACGAGACGAAGAATTACGAAATTGAATCGACTCTGTCCTAAATATGCATCCATCCAACTGTTTCTATAGTAAGACGGCGTAGTTCTGGTTGCATAATGAGTGTCCAGAAGGTTATCATGGAGCTGAAAATCACTCTGGGCACGAACTCAGATTTGCGTATATAACCTATGGAAGACTTGATGGCCAGAGATAGGTACTACATAACTGCGCGAGAACGGCCGTCTACACCGACAATGTTCCCAGTTTAGTCTTCCCGTCTGAATGGAGGACAGAAGATCGATCTAGTCAATGATCATCTGGTCAGACCTCGCCGTCTGATGGCACACAGACCGAACCATAAGGGCAATATTTGGAAGAATAGGATGGTACCAATAATAGTGCCGGGCAATGAGCTGATATTTGCCCATAGTAGAGCTTGTCGTTCTGCAGGACCTGGCTTTGTCGATTTTGCGTCCTTTTGCTCGCGGTAAAAAACGTTTGGGCAACTTGTTCGGGCATAGCTGGAAGAGTCAATATCAGTACCACGGAATTCTTATTCCTTTTATTAGCATGCTAACTGTTGTAGGAGTTTGAAGTAGCTATGATCTCAAGCGAGATACCTAGAAGGGGCCCTGTACCTATGCGGTATGAGGTTCGAATAGATTGCAATCCACAACTTGCCCTTCGCATAGAAGGTAGTGCTGGATTTATGTTCTCATGTCGCGGGTGCATTGCTGACCGGTAGCGACCCCATATGATCAAGCAAAATACCAAGAGAATAAGACAGGCAATTTTGAATAGGTACTTGAGTGCTCTCACAATGGCTGTTGACACGTCTAATATTGAACATATCGTATGATACTGGCAGGTAAGGCGGTATGAGCCTCGGGAGATTCCCGGCTGCTTGTTTAATGAACTTTTCCAGAGTACTGGGATTATAAGCACCAATCGGAGAATACGGTAGCGAATTGAGAGGCTCGTGATTAAAGCACAGTCCAGCTCGTATGGACGAGTCCCGCGGATTCATAGAAGCGAGGACCATTTCTTATCCGTGTCAGCATCCATTCAGCCTGGCCCCTGTTCATCCCACTTGATAGTGAAATACATCATTGACTGGCTAGACATGGCTCGTTTCAGATCGAGTGGCTCCGCTTTCATCAGTTGACGGATTTGATTTGCTGGTTCAGGGGTGATATCATGCGTTTTGCTGTCGCCCGCGGAGAACATGGACTGTTGTGTTGCTAGCGTGGAGATAAGGACACAACATCTTCGGATCCTTCCATGTATAAGGTCGCTCTTCCGATTGATAACAAGAAAAGCAAATACATACACCTACAACACCCCTTTCTGGCTTATAATGTAATTGAGAATCCTTAGGACATCTAGTATGAGAATTGAATCATCATCATTTTCCACATTCCTTCCAGACTTTCTACTGAAACCCTTCCAGCAACCATGCCAACAGCGCTATCAGCGCCGAATTCAATAACGGGGGAGGAGATTTTGTCGGTTGTCATACTAGTTGTCTCCATTTTGTCCGCGCTTGGTGCAGCATGGATGATAATGAGCTTTATTGTTGGGAATCTCTCGTGTGCGATTGTGATATCCTTGAGGAATATTTCACTGATATGTGGCTGAATTGAAAGCTTATCCCATCACTACGAACCTTTCGGCATCAGCTGATCCTGGGTCAGTAAGCCCTGTACAGTTCGCTTTCTTGTGGTTTATTCTGTTCTAAAAATCCAAATTAGGCCTCGGCATAAGCGATTTTCTGATGGCCCTGAACTTCATCTTATCGACCAGTATGAACATCTCTGGCAGAAAGATTTGGTCGGAACCTCTGCAGGGATTCTGTAGCTTCAATGGCTTCATGACGCAGGTTTTTGTGATACAAAGTACATCCTTCATCCTTGCTACATGCTCCTCCTCAATTGAGCCATGGACGTCTCGCTAACGGTGGAGATCGACAGCCGACTACTGGGTCTTGAACATCGCGATATGCACCTACAGCATTCTGGCGAACCATCGACGTTTCTTTGACACCATGCAATCCCATCCTCTGATTGTGTGTTTGTGGCCCTGGGTGTTGTCTACTACCTGGGCTGTACTTGGCCTTGTACTGGTGGGCTATCAGAACATTGGAGCGTGTGAGCTTGTTTCCCTCTTACTGTCCCCTCTCATCCCTCTAACATGTCCGGTAAATCACAGGGTGTTGGTTCGCCAGCGATCGCACACGGTTACTGGTTAATTTTGTCCCCCGATGGATCATTGTGTTTGTGATCATCGCACTCTACCTCCGCCTCAGCTACATCCTCCTCCAAACCCAAAGACTGCTGGAAAGCTCAGAGGATGACACAACTATTATATTATCGGGTTACCGACTTGGCCGCCAAAACAATTCGGAGCATACTGATGTGCAGTCAGGATCCTATGCGCATACTTCAGAGTCAAAAACTGCGACATCGACCGTTCAGCGTCATCCTCAGTCGTCGAAATTGAAGAAGGTCAGTATCGACACACCATGGATCCAATCGCACCTTTCAATTTTGGAGTCTAATACTTTTCTAGGTTTCCGTACGGATGATGATGTATCCGGTAGTATACATGTTGATCTGGACCATTCCTACCGCCATTCGTATCTATCAAGGGACGACAGGAAAATCTGCCTCGCTTACTATCAATTGCATCGACAAGGTATAATCGGTTTCCTTCTCTACAATGCAGCTACGGACGAGACTGACGAATACGGAGCCAACAGTCATGCATTGCTATTCAAGGCCTAGCAGATGCTGTCATCTACGGTATGAATTGTCCAGTCCCCTCATGTGATACAATAATTGCAATATGTCTCACACTGGTATAGGTCTCAACGAGCGAACGTGGTCTGAGTGGAGGAAATTGATCTTCCCAGAAGAGCGGAGGTTACGCTCCTAAGATAACCTTTCTTATGTTCTATTTCTTGTGATTTAATTTTGGACTAGTCTAATATATAGTAGTATTCTACACACACTTGATATGTTGATAGATCTTGATGATCAGGTAGGTAATTGTTCTGAAGAGATGGGAATAGTGACAATTCAATTTCGGGACGCTCCGGGGCCACGACTCCGTGCTGCTGTGGTAAGAGAATTTTGAGCGTTCTGCCGTACTCAAGAAAACCCTTTCTCCCCAGATGTCACCTATCGTACCATGGGCGCGACGATGTATTATTCTCTTCCACAGCTAGTGCTATTCCGTAATCCGGGCAGTAATCAGCGGGGCGGCCTACTATGTATTCGTTTTATCGACGTATACTTCCACGCAGTCCGGACTCTTTAGCTATCGACTTTGAGTCTCACGGGGGTTCCCACTCCACGCAGGCAAATGATGTATGCTATCTGGGCCCAATCCCTTGACGGAGAGCAGTCTCTGGCTCTGTGTCATTGCCAGGCTTGTGGTTCTACTACAACACCTTCGGCTGGGCTCCGTGAGAAAGTCATCATTGTGGGGAAATTGAGTCTCTTTGGCTCGCGCGAATGGCGAGAAAGAACAAAGCTACTCACAGTGATAGCGAGAAAAGTCGAGCCAAACTCTTGCTTGGCCCAGAGTGATTATTGCCCGAATATCCTATATTTCCATCCATGGTCGGGGCGGACCATTCTTCTTGAGATCAATATCGAGACTTAATGACGGAAGAAGAAGATGATCGGATTTTCCCTTTGTGGCTTGTTGGTTCGCAGGATGTTCTGCTCTCGTGCCCCCTTGAAGTGGGCCACGTGATAGCCGCGCGGTAGGCGGCAATTTGACGCCGAACTTCATTCGCAACGTTCAAGCTCCAGGTTTGCTCTTTGGACTCCTCCCACCACCTCTGACAACATTCCTTGGGTCACTGCCCTTGCCAGTTTGTCAAAATGGTAAGTTTTCTCATTGTTGTCCAAACTTTCTTCCCAATCTCGATCCTTCGTAACGGTGCGACCGGCTTGCTAACCCCAACCCCGGCCGCCATGAACAGGCTCGCAACAGTGAAAAGGCCCAGTCCATGCTGTTCCGCTTTCGGGCGCAACAGGCAGCGGACATGGGAATCATTGATCTCGGACGGACAAGACGACCCAAAGCTATCACAAGTGTCGATTCAATTCCAATATGCGAGCGCTGGCGCGGGCAGGTTCTGAAAGAAATCTCCCGCAAAGTGTCGCGCATCCAAGAGCCCAGTCTCAGCGACTATCAGATCCGCGACCTCAATGACGAAATCAACAAGCTCATGCGCGAAAAGTGGGCCTGGGAGATGCAAATCCGGAACCTGGGCGGACCGAACTACATGCGCGGATCTGGTCGGGTCTACGATGACGAAGGGCGAGAGATCCCAGGTGGAGGAAAGGGTTATCGATATTTTGGCCGGGCGAGGGAACTGCCCGGTGTGAAGGAGATGTTCGAAGCGGCAGCCCGCCGGGGGCGAGGGCCGCCGGAGGAAGAAGAAGGGGCCGGGACTGGCCGTGGTGGAGATATCGCAACGAAGAAGGTCAATGCCAACTACTTTGGATATGGCCTGGATGAAGAGGATGGCACACTATTGGCCTACGAGAAACAAAAGGAAAAGGAGGCCGTTGAGCACCTGCGTTCTCAAGGTGATGACGACGCCGAGGATGGGTGGGAGCCGTTACCCGGAGATGCTGGTGATGGAGTGGAGTGGCGACTTCCGTCGTTAGAAGAGGTGCAAGAAGAGTTGGTGAATCGGCGGCGGCAACGACTCCTACAGAAGATTTCTTGATTTTCTACTGATGCATTTCCAAGGTGGAGGGTTTCCCTGTTCATGTATTGTCTTCTCCAGTGTTTCGGCGTTAACGGCTGCTCCGCGAAATGGTTCCCTTCTCAGCATTATTGGTTTTTTTTTCCTTTAGTGAAACCTTTTCCTCCGTGGCTGAAGGATATACATCAGCTAGGCTACCAAATACTGCCCCTCTCCTTAGATCTTATGTTCGTCCTATAAACTTGAATTGCTAGTATTTACATCCTCCTTGTTCTTTCGAGTCGTCCGCTCGACCTTAAATGCCTGCGACATGCTCAGACGTGCACTTTGCTCAGGATCCTCTCGCCGCTTTTGCTCCGCATCCAAGTCATCGAGTATAAATCGACCAAGGTCGCCTGCCCGCCACTTCTGAATAAAGTGCAGTGCTGCACTGTCTATATTGGGTATTCCTCCTTTCCCCAACAGCCCCGTCTGTCTTGCAAAACTCTCAAGCAACGGCATGACTTCGTTGGTGGGTTCAAACCAACGCTTGTACGCCTGCGTATCATGCAAGTTGATCTGATATAGCAAATAGTCGACAAGGGTAACGGGTGAAATGACTGCATCTTTAACGCAGCCGCATAGTGCTAATTTAAGCATATTGTCGGCATCTGGAACATATGGCATGAAAACACCGGGCGTATCAAGCACGTAGACATGAGACCCGCTCTCTCGCTCGATGATCTTCACGGGGCTCGCAATCTTCCGTGTAATACCGGGCTGGCCTCCAGTTTTCAAAGCTTTTGCTTTTCCGACACCATAGTTCCGCAAGTGATTGATCAAAGTCGACTTTCCAATGTTGGGCATGCCCACTACCAAGACCCGGCATCCCACGAGTTTATCTGGTGCTTCGGCGTCGTCTCGGAGATGTTTTATAATTTGAGTGACATCGGCGCGTGAGGAGGCGCTGACGAAAAAGACGGCGCTCTTGGAGTCGAAGGTTCGCAATTTTTTTTCTATCTACAGTCGAACAAATTAGAGATGCATCAATCGTTATCTCAGGACTCCCTCTCGACTCACGAGTTTCTGCGTGGGCGATTGTGGAATGCTCCCAAGGTCTCTTTTTGTGTAAACAATCAGTCGCCTTTTATTACCCAGAGCCTCTTCAAACATGGGGTTGATTGATGTAACAGGTGCCCGGTAATCTCGGCATTCCACGACGTAGTCGATTGAAGATAGCATGTTCTTCATCTTGCTCAGTCCAGCGCGGTGGTGTCCTAGGAAGTAAGACCTTGGGATAGCTCCATAGTGAGGAAATACCTGACGCGGTATAAATTGCGCCATCTTCTCGGAGCTTTCTGGTCCCCCCGAAGGCCACAATTTGTTGATCTCAAGTAAAATCGGGGAGTCACATGAAAGCGTGACAGAAACTTGCCGTTGCAAGAAAGGCGGTCTATAGGGCGGTCTAGCCTCTACATATGACGAATAGGCTTGGGCGCTGAAGTAGATCCGATCCGTGGCGCAGCCCAAGTCAAATTGAATGGCGTGTAGAACAAAATTCTATATTACTTCCCTCTGGATTTGATTATTTTCTTCAAATAATAGTGCAAGAACACTGCCGTCTAACCCCCTTTCTCAACACCAGATATCAACATTGTACCTTTCCCGCAATGTCTCTAATATCAGCCTTCCGCCCACCATCCACACGCACATCGTCAATCCGCCAGAGGTCACGACCACGTCGGCGAAGAAAGACAGATCCTTGCGAACATGGTGATTTTGACTCTGAAGGCCATGTTCTGGACCAGGACGCTCACTCGATTATCACACCTTCCAAACACACCCCAAAACATTTTCGAAAACTACGAGGCTCGGTAGCGGCTGGTGGCCCTCTACGTCCCTTTCGCCTTGTGAAGCAAGACCTCGTCAATCTGCGCCGACGATATGTCTCTGACTGGACTGTCTTCAACCAGCTGATCTTTGCCAGTGCTGTCTATGTCTTCTTCACTAATCTTCTGCCTGGCATCACGTTTGCGAGTGACTTGTATGTTCTAACTGGCAAAACCTGGGGCACGATTGAGGTTGTGTTCAGTACCGCCCTCTGTGGGATCATCTTCTCACTGTATGTGCTCATTCAGTCGATTATTTCTCAGCCTTCAGTGACTCACTTCTCTGGACAGATTCTCGATCCAACCCCTCACCATTCTCGGCGTAACGGGTCCATTCTCTGTCTTGGCAGAGAACATCTATTCGCTGTGCATAGATGTATTTCAGGTATACCATCGGTCATTCTCGGGCTTGGCCACCCTTCTGTTGCTGACAACCATGATTATCAGATACCTTTCCTTCCGTTCATGGCGTGGTCTTTGATCCATTCTGCTTGGCTGCACTATCTCTTGGCAATCGTTAATGCGCACGACTGGACTATGCGATATGTGACCACTTTTGCAACGGAGATTTTCTCGTTGCTGAACAGTATCATTTACTTCCACAAGGCCATTCAAGAGCTGGAACGAGCTCACGAGAGTCTCTCTTTCGCGGCTTTCCTCTATGCCGTGATAGGCGCGGTAGGCACTATGCTGCTAGCCATCTTTCTGTCTACGGCGGAGAGTTGGCGGCCACTGTTTCACCGGTACGTTCGCCTCGGACTGAAGGAGTACGCCGCTGCAATCTCCATCATTGTCTTTATCGCCTTGCCTCATGTCGGAGAATTGGCAACTCTGGACAAAATGACCCTGGCCGTGAGCACTACATTCCGGCCAACATCTCCTGAGCGGGAAATCTTCTTTGTGGAGTTTTGGAAACTGCCCATCCAGTGGATTATCGCCTCCATGATCCCAGGGCTGATTATCACAATCCTCTTCTTCTTTGATCACGAAGTAAGCTCGATCATCTGCACGATCGACCGGTACGGCACTCGCAAGCCGGGCGGATTTGCTTGGGACATCGTGCTTTTGGGAACAACAACAGCCCTATGTGGCATTCTCGGGATCCCGCCTGCCAATGGCCTTCTCCCACAGGCACCTCTGCATTCAGAATCTCTGATGCATACGGTCAAAGAAGAAAAGGCCATCATAGTGGACGGGGAGGAGAAAATAGAGACTCGGGAGGTCCAGCAAGTTCATGAGCAACGCTGGTCGGCTTTTCTCCACTCCGGCGCAATTCTATTGTTCATCAGCCCGCCATTCATGAAAGTCCTCGGCTTGACACCGACCAGTGTGCTTGCTGGTCTGTTTCTCTTCATGGGTGAGCAGAGTCTGTCTGTCAAGTGAGCTTTGCTTCAAACATCATTTTCAAACGCAAAATCAATCCACTGACAAATTCTTCTAGCCCAATCCTGTACCGGACTTTCTACCTCCTGACACCACCATCGGAGCTTCCACCATTACCCCAGTCGCTGCACAATGACCCTGAGGCCCATGACGTTATGGAACCATCGTCTCGTAACCCATCTTATCTACCAATCCACCTCTATACAGTGCTGCAGATTGTCATCACTGTCGTGATCTTTATTGTGACCCTCACCCGCGCAGCTCCCGCCTTCCCAGTCCTTATCATCGCCCTCGTGCCGTTTCGACTTCTAGTCATGAAAAAATGGTGGCCACGGGAAGTCCTCCGCTTCGTCGATGCCTGGGCCTGTCGCGAAGGTACGCCTGAGGATGAGGAGGATTCCGAGAAAATGGCCGGTCTTCCGGTTCAGGAGCCCTCCAGTGGTGAGGAGAATGTGACAGCTGGTGGTATGTTCCGCGGCCAGAACCATGGAGATAAGAACGGACGCTCTACTGTCGTTGAAGGTCGCGCTACTCACGGTGATTCTCAGGCGGACATTGGAGACCAGAGGATATGGGCTTCGAGTGATAATGACGCGAATCATGAATGGGTGGAGCTTGAGGAACGAGAGGCTCCTGTCGAGGAGCGGGGCCGTGATAGTTGATAATGGAAGCAATCGAAAGCGGATCTGAATGGAAATTGGTAGAATTAAGCCTTGCAGACCGCGCTATGGGTATCATATTCTATACGTTCATCTTTGTGTGCCAAATTCAAGCTAATGAAGCTTCAGACTTCTCAATTGCCATGCGCCCAAGTTTTGCAGCCAACACCAAGATAGAAAGGTCAAGGTACACATCACAGACATAATTTCATGCCCTCCATCCTTGCACAAACTCGTGCAGTCGATCAATAACCACGCCAAATATGGCATTCACGCTATCACCGATCAGCTGCTCAAAGTGTCGAATCGCCTCTTCCTCGGTCATTTCAAGGTGGAACCGTTCCTTCACTTTCAAGACAGCTTTGTCAGGCTCGACCCGAATGTCGGGAATGTTGGCATCGACCATTAAACTGAAAAGATTCAGGATCAGGTTTGCGGACTTGCGCAGCGTGGTATATGCAGTATAGCAATACTGCTTGAATTGAAGGTAATGAGGCGATGCTGTACCGCCCATTCCCTCCACCATCTCCTTGCAGAGCTTCATCATTGGCGCAAACGGTTTCGGATCGCGGCCGAGAATGAAGCCAAAGTCGGCATGGAAGAAGTGACCATCTGGCGCCAGAAGCAGGTTCTCCAAATGCCGGTCACCGACACCAAGGAGATACGTGATCACGCAATAGCCGGCGCATGACTTGATGTAAGTGTCCATGGCTTCTTTTCGGACACCAAGGGGCTCATTCTCATCTGGGTTGTGCTCTTTGAGGTAGGTAAGAATGGATTTGTATTTGGCAGAGGCGGCAGAAAGGGACATGGATGGGATAAATTGGACAGCACCAGCTGTCGAACTTGTTGCCAGAATGCGATATGGCGTCAATTTCAAGTCTAGATTCTCTTTCTGCAGAAGTCGGTCCATCAAGATGATGATCTGGATGACAAGCTGATCCTGACGAAGATCATCGCCAACCTTGAACAAAAGAGGGTATCGTTTACCATCAGTCGTCTTGAACGTGATGTTGAGAGGAGATAATGTCGATTTGAAAACATTGGCTTCATCGGGGAAACAGCCAATGATTGAGACATCTGGGTCAAGAGGTAGCGGGAGTGGCGGATCGATATGGATTAATTCGTTCTTAGGATCACGCAGAGCCTTCTTCAGTTTTTCAATCTTGACTGGTCGATTCTCTCGAGAGAAGCGGATGTCCTTGGAAATCTTTGAAAGAACTGCGATCAGTTCTCCTTGGCGAAGGAGTGTCCTCCGATGCTCAGCATGAACCTTTTCCAGCTCCGCCATGAAGTAATACTCGACGCGAGCGAAAAGTCTGCGCTGGGTTGACAACGTGCCCGGGCCAGCATCGTCGCATTCAACCATAAGGTACCAATGCAAAGAGTTCCCCAGTTTGAAGTTATTGGCGGCGCGTGTAATGAGGAAGTTGGCTAGCGAAGAGTCATGAGCCGCCTCGTCTGACTCACTGTCTGAAGTCTCCTCGTATTTCAGAGCTTGCACCAGCTGTAGGAGATACAGAAGAAGCTCATCATCATCAGCTTTCCGCAGTCTCGCGACGGCATAGGAGCGAACGGCCGCATTGTCAAATGTGGGTCCAAGAAGCTCCAAAGCATCATCGACATCAATCTCAGTCCATTTAGGCAGGATCTCCACGGCTTGTCGAGATTCGCCCTCATCGCGCCAATTGACCGATTTTACAAATTTAGTCAATGCCCTCTTCTCTCGAGTGAGGTAGTACCTGAACCTCCAGATCAGGTCCTTCTCTTCGGCGGTGAGATCTTGTGTCGGCTCGTAGGATAGAATGACATTCAGTTCATCACGGTTCTTCGGGTTAGGTTTGAGGTCTCGATCCATGAACCCAGTACGATGACTGCGAATCAGCCTTCGATGTTTGTCTTCACACGGATTGCCGGTTTGGCCCACTTCAGGGTCATAGATTCTGATGACGCCTGCGCCATCAGCGCCTTCTATCCCGGGACCGAAGCGAACTTCTGGAACAGGCTTCAATGTGGATGTCGGGTGGTTAGATACGTTTTGCGGGTAGGACGAAATTGGCGGAGCAGGGTATTGGTGGTCGACCCAAACTATGGGATGATCAAAGCGAGGGAAGTCCACGTAGAGCACAAAGTGCTCATCGTTCAGCTCCTCATCATCGGAACTGTCGTCCTCGTCATGCCCAACACTGCCGCTACGTTGCTTTGCTGTCTTGAGCGAGATAGCTCTTTTACGAGCGGCATCTTCCGCCTGCAATTTCAGCCTTTCTAACTGGCGGAAAACCATTTGATCCATCCAATCAATGCGAGCAATGTCGCCCATCTCATGTTTTTTGATCAAAACCTCAATGCGCTCCAGCTCTGCCTCAGCCGAGGAGGGTCCCTTGACATGCCGGGCATGATTGTTGTGTTTTCGCCGCTTTGGTGGAGGTGAAGATGGGGTGGAGGTTGACGAGAAGCCATCTGCAGCTTTATGGCGATGGACCTTGCACTTCTGACGTCCCATTCTCAGTTTGCCCTCACCGTCGAACAATGAGATTGTAGTTCCGCCGAAAGGCACATCATGCCCCTGTGGCCCATCGCCCGCCAGCGGGGAAAGATCCCAGACCGTAATCGCTAGTTGAGAATTGAGCGGTGCGTCCTTGATTGACATTGGCATTTGCAGCCATTCGTTCCATACTCGGCTTGTCTTGAAGGCCCTGTACGCGGTCTGTAATGGCACACCCAGAGGCTTTGAGTCCGACCATAGCTGCGCAGTCACAAAAAGATCCGAGACAGGGTTTTGAGAGGATCCGAGATAGCGCAATTCCGGGGTTTGGATCAGTCGCGAGAACGGAATCTGCTTCTGTTTGCCCTCTAACGAGCCGCTTTGGGACTGTTAGTGACAAGGGAGCTGTAATTTCTGGGTAGACACTTACATTTTGACGCAGACAGGCAAGTCCACCTGTGTGGATAGCGCAAAGGTGAATGCCTCCATCCTCCTAGGCGCCTCAACAACACACTGAAGTTCGAGCCGGCGTCAACCATCCGTGTTCGAGCGGGAGCTCCTGCGGGGACTGGCCAGCTATCATCACGTGGGTACCCTTCTAATCGCGGAGATAATCAGGTGATAAAGTCCCACTCAGTGCTAAGAGACGCAGTCACGTGAAACACGCGATGGCGACGCGACGGGAGACCCATCGTCTCTATAATTGGATCCGTCATTTCTCAAAAATACCGTGTTTGCTATCGACTCAATCCTTTGCTTGTCAGGGAATCTTCTCGCTAGTCTTGCTTTGTTTGCGCTATTTACTGGCCATTTTTCTTTGTTAGAAGTCCTTGTTTGTCATTTGTACTTTCGCGTGCCCAATGAGAATGGCTGGCATCACGCAGTCTCAGCTGGACGAAGACACTCCCTACAGCTCCAGCCGTCCCTCATCACCAGAATCATCCTCCGATAAAGAAAACTCTCGGCGAAGGATCAGCAAGCGACCGTCTTTCCAGATGTCTCCTCGACACAATGCGTCTAAGCGCCGCCGCTTGACTGACCGCGCATCGAACATCCAGTCGCACCCATCGTCGCAACAGAAAGCCAGGCTTTTCTACGATCCCGATCAACCCGAGGAGGAACGAAGACGTGTCAGAAAGACCTACAGGGATCTGACAACTGATTTCAATGGTAAGATGGTCAAAACATGCAGTCCAGTATTTCGACAAAGTACTGATCTTTATCGCGTCAGACTCCCGCGCCGAGTACATGCAGCCCGGAAATAATGGCATCTTACAAACACTCGAAAAGGCGAACGGTCTGTTCGCCAAAGTCAAGCAGACCTCGGATGCCACTATCGACTCACGCCTCCTCGTAAACGCAGCCGACCTCACTCACAAGAAAACTGCGCAGCTCACGCTTGGAGACGCTTCGGCGGGTATCGATGTAGATGAGTTCGTGTCTAAGTGTATCTCATTCATGCGCCGTGGACCGGATTTGGCCGACGGAACCACTCAGCGGCGACAACGCCCCCGTCAAACTCAAAGAGACCCAAATGACAGCGACGAGGGAGATTCTGGAGATGCAATGAACTGGGATTGGCTCGGCCGTATGGCCTGTTTCCAGCACAATTCTCGACCTGCTGTGTCTGGTTTCTTACTGGGCCCCCTTTCTGCGCAAAAGCGTACCCGACAGCTGACCCAGCGGGGTGGACGTGAGCGCTTCGATGCCACGCAGGCTGTTCAGCCTCAGGAACTTCAACAGGACGACCTTGGTCAACAGGAGAACTTGAATTTGACCTCGATGTGTTCCAAAATCAACGAATTGCTTGATAGGACCATTCAGGAGATTGAAAACAGGGTCAACCGTATCTTGAGTGAAGAGGAAGATCCCACCCATGCAAGGGTGGAAGAAGTGATGTACGAGCATCACACTTCCCCAACGGGAGGCGTCTGTCTTTTCCACTTTTGCATCAATCCTCAGTCATTCGGTCAAAGCGTCGAGAACCTGTTCTATGTGAGCTTCCTTGTTCGAGATGGACATGCTGGCGTTGTTTCGTCTACTCGAGGAACCCCAATTCTTCGTGAGTAACACCCAGATCTCTTTGCAATTCTCTCCCTCCATTTTCTAACAATCCTCAAGACCACACAGCGCCGTATCCGCCACATGAGGCCCAAGCGAAACGCATTCAGAAGCACCAGGCCATTTTCAGCCTGGACTTCGATACCTGGGCCGAGATTGTCAAAGAGTTTCGCATTGAAAAGTGCTTCATTCCTCATCGCAAGGAGGACCAAGAAGGCACTGGCCAGACTTGGTATGGCTAGGAGTCTCCGCCGGTGGACCGAGCGATGTAGTTATTTTTGCTTACTTCTGTGATGATACCCCCGTACCCGTGCTGTTGTTTACACATGTACATATCTTTTGTTAGTCTTCTATCTGTATCTCGAGAATTTGTGCCGAGAACCGAGCCCTGAATTCGTGTAGACTCCTCCTTATCCGAGTCCTTTATGACCTCACATCCATTGAAAGTCCCTAGAGATTTACATGTGAGCCTTTCGCCTCACAAATAGTTATGCATCTTCACAATTGCTCTGCAATTGTAAGCTGGTGGGTCCAGATTCGGTGGCCGTGAAATGCTTATGCCAAAGGCGGGCCGAGGCCGTGGCCACTCGGTAAGCTGCGAGTCTGCGACACATCATCACGTCATCATCCGGGAGCTGTCAATGCAATCGGCCAGATCGATCGCCCCCTTCTCCCGAGGAAGCTCTCCGCCGCATGTTTAAAAGCAATCGAGTGGAGCTAATTATTGCTTGAACTGTCGATTCTATTACTCGCGCAGTCGCACACTTTGCGCAACATCCAGCTGCTCAATCTCACACGCCAGGATCTCACCGGACCACCCGATCGACGCGTAGGATCCTCACAATGCCGCAACTCTTCCCCTCCAACCCGTCGGCGACGATGGTGATTCGCGATGTCACACCAAATATTGTGACCATGAGCCTGCCATTCGCACGATTCGGCATCCTTCGTTTCGGCGGTCGAGGAACACTAGGTGAGCGGGTCCGCCCTTGCAACTTTGCCCTAGCTACACACGCCGCCGGTGCTGAACTTTGAGTTGTTTGAAGCTAACCTTTCTTCCTCCGTGGCACAGTCAAATTGTCCTCAGGCTCTCTCGCCGTATTCTCTCCCGTCAGTCTCACCCCCGAGGTGCGCGCCAAAGTCGACTCCCTCGGCGGAAACGTAAAATACATCGCGGCCCCGGATCTCGAGCACCATCTACACATCAGCTCGTGGAAGGAGGCATTCCCGCAGGCGTCGATTCTCGCGCCTCAGGGCCTATACGAGAAGCGCCAGGCGAGCAAGCAGTACAACGATAGCCCATTTGAACACGTCTTCAAAAAGAACGTCACACAGTCGATATCAGAGGAGTTCGATGCCGAATTTGACACCGAGTACGTGTATGGACATGGATCGCGCGAGCTGGTCTTCTTGCATCGCCCTTCCCGGACGGTCATCGAGGCCGATCTGCTCTTCAATCTGCCCGCACACGAGCAGTACTCGCGGACCGAGGATGGAAATCCGCTTAGCTTCTTGACCAAACTGATGCTTCCGTTAGTGTCAACTAGTGGTTCTGCGACCGGGCAACGGCGGTTCGCATGGTATATTCTCTCTGCCAAGGATCGTCCGGCGTTTACTGCGTCTATGAAGCGCATCAATGGGTGGGACTTTGATCGGCTGATTCCGTGTCATGGAGATACCATCGAGACGGGTGCCAAGGCGGTGTTTCAGAACGTGATGGCGTGGTTCCTGCAAGATGAGAAGAAGCACACCTAAGATGGATATAGGTATCGCGTGGTTGTGGAGTTATCCGGAGGCTGATGTGCTGGTGCCAGGTTGTTCCTATGTATTTATGCTTCCATTGTATTTTAATCTCGTTGGGGATAGCCCTGTGTTTGATACCCTGTTGTTTCCTGGAGATGCTTCTTCAAATCCTTTCATCAACAATCGAAGTTGATAATGCCGGTCGCTCGATGAGTCTATTAGGTACCTATGTCTTTATAAGTAGGTTAAGATTTTGCATTATCATTTGGGTCCATATTACCTATTCATAATATTGTAGGTTATCATCTTCTCAATCAGCCCCTAGACCTAAAGGTTAAATTCGGGTCACCTGTAGGTAAATCACCTTCGCGTAGGAGGTAGTAGCTGGCTCGGCTCGCCTGGACGCTGATAGCATCCCTAGGCCGGTAAGACGATTGCATGGTATGGTCAGTCCCAGTAACCGAGCTCAAATTAGTATATAATAGGAGGACACATGGTGCATAGGAACCTTATGGGTACAGAGCATGAAATCGTCATGGTTGAGACGGCCCCGATGGCGGTGAAAGACTGGCATGGATCATCAAAGCATCAATAGTTCGCACAAGGTATGTCGAGCTGTCGTGGAAGGACAACATAAACCGACAAATACCACACTAGACTGGCAATCCTGTCTCTCGAACATCGTCAACCATTAAGGTTTGTTGATATCAAGATGATGTCAAAGTGTCACGCCAGTGTATTTTGGGGAGATTAGGGGGTGGTCTTTCATCATCGTGCAACGGCCGCCCACGTCATAGGGCTGAGCGGTCGGCGATGGTACCTTGGCTGTTCCCATGGTAACAATATTTGGTTCTTTCCTCCTCATTGTATAAAGAACCACCCCGAATCATGATCTCCAGTTCTTGATGCATCATGTATGGAACCAGTTGCTCACAGCCTCACAGTAGAAGGCCTAGCACCGTCATATTCCCCAAGAGTAGGGCGAACTTCTGCACCAGGTCAGGCAGGTCTACTAGTCTTGAGCTCCTCAGGCTGCAAGAATAATGATCGCCGTGAGTGGAGCAAGCTAGCACGGCCACATAAACAAGGACCTCCAGCGCCAGCACCAATAAGGTCGAACTGCAACGTCCACGGGATCAAAAACCCAAGAGAGCCCTTATTCGGGTTGGTCCGAAGCGAAATTACTCGCAACTTTGAATTCTCAAATCATCTCACTCACGCGGCCAACACCGACTGGCCAGCGCATCACTCGAGACTGCTGGGCCAGGCCAGAAAAACAGGGATTCGTCCCTTTCCCTCCGCAGCACCAAACGAATCCCTGACAACCTTCCATCCCAGCCACCCTACCCTCATGGGAGCCAGGATTCTGACCAGTGCTGCTGCCGTGAGCTCCTTGCTCTGGCCAAATGTGGTTCAGCCACAGAAAAAGCGGCATCAGTGGCGGCCAGCCCCGCACAGGGACAAAGATGGAGCGATCTTCGTGGACCCATGCTAGGCCTAAGTGAGAAAATAGGTTGGGCCACTATCCTCTACTTGAGAAAGTAGTCATGATGCATGGCGTTGAATGACGAACCCACCATGTCGACGTACGCTTTACTGCTCCTGGTATGATCTGACGACATTGCCTTCTGCATTTACTCGGCATTGGCCTATAGGTTGCACTTTTGCGTTTACTCTCGTGTGGTCTACCACGTAGAAGCTTGCTCTTTGCATGTGTGGCTCCCATCTGCGTCTTTTTTTTGGTAGTGTGGCCCTTGCTTTCAGTGCAAGTCTGCGCCTTTCCCTTGGCATCTGCCTGGTTGTGTGACGTGCGCAGAATCTGATTTATATTTCGCATCATCCCCACGACACCCATTTAGCTTATCCGTCTCTTCAGCTCCCCACATCCTTTCCTCGAAGCCGTTTGTGTTAGTTCGCTGAGAAACCTTAACCTATTCACGCGTTAAGCACTCACTATGCCTGTCGTCTCGCGCCTCGTCTCCATTCCCCTCCGCATCGCGGAGATCGCATTCGCGGCTGTATGTTCCGCCCCCTTTCTTCTCTCAAGCCAAGCTTTTCTGAACATCTCTCCAGGTTGTTGCAGGTATCATTGGACACTACCTCGCCTCGTTCGATGACATCGATGCCTGGGCCCAGGCTCGCTGGATCTACACCGAAGTTATAGCTGGACTTTCCATCCTGCTGGGCTTAATCTGGCTGATCCCGTTCTCCTCGGGCTTTTTTTCGTGGCCTTGTATGTGCCCCTGGTCACAGTAATACACATACGGTCTTTGCAAAAATACTGACTTGATATCCAGGGGATATTCTGATTTCCTTTGCCTGGTTTGCTGCTTTCGGTATTTTGGTCGATGCCATTCACCACTTGCCATGCGGCAGCATCTGGTCCTGGCACTTTGGTAGTGATGCTGTCTGCGGGCGCTGGAAGGCGGCCGAGGCTTTCAGCTTCCTGTCTGCCATTGTCTGGCTTGTGTCTGCCATTGTGGTAAGTATTTGTGTGATTTATCCATTGACTGTGGTGAAAGATGGCTAACGAAACGCTTGTGCAGGGCCTCTGGTTCACCCACCGCGCACGCGACTACGGCGCTGGAACGTGAGTGATGATTACTTCTCTTTGCTGGCTGCCAATACTGACCTATCTTCAACAGTACCCGTCGCCGCTGGGGTCGTCGTGGGGCTCCTCCTGTCTAAGTTGGACGAGCCATGTCGAGCCATCATGTCGGGGAGATGCACCAGACCTCAAACCAAGCTTCCTCTTAAGCTTAGAGAAACCTGGTTCACAACTAATCGTTAAAACCTGGCCATGAATTTCGCCCTCGCAGATCTTGTGGTGACATTCTATTGTCTTATGACAGTTCGTGTTTCGCTTTCTTGTGTTTCTCGTCGCGTAGCCTCATAATAATGAGGCCGATGAATTACGACTTACGTTGATACCCTCGGCGGAAACAATTATTGGTGCGTTTGGTGTTTTGTCTAGCCACTCTTTTAAATTTAGTCCTAATACAAACATTTCTGCGTCATTGCAACTCTCGTTACTGGTTGAAGTATGGTGTAATAGCTCCGTAGACTCCCAAAGCCCGGATGGAGCCGTTTGAAGGTCTGAAGCTTGAAAACAACCTTTCCAGTTTGTCTTCCCTCCCTGGTATATTGAACTGCCTCCTCGGCTTGCTCAAAATTATCAATCAGATAACCGATCGGCGTCTGGCAAGCCGACAGAGCAGCATAGAAGTCTTCCGTGTCATACTTGGAGCCAGCATTGATGCCCCTATCGTCGCCTTAGCATATTCCCAGCCTTTAAGCAAGCTCCCTAAGATCAATGAACTCGTTCCATCAGCTAGCTCTGAGGATGAAAATGCAAATGCAGAGGATGTTGAAGGCTTCCTCTGTTCACTATGGGGCCTTGCGATCGAGACCCTCAAACTGGTCCCGCAACAACACCCCGGTCAGACTCAAACGGTCGACCGACCTTATCGAGTCAATGACACAGGTTTTTGAGAGAAGTCTTACATATGGGGTTTAAGGAGCCCTCCGTCTCCAGCCCTCCATTCCCAGCTTATGTAAGTGCTAACAAGGTAACTAGTCAGACCGAGGTCGAACTGTGGAAAGACCTTCCAGTTTTCGGGGCTTGTATGAGGGACAATTTCATTTGTAAGAAGCATGTTATGATGAGCCATGCGGTTCTGACTCTGACAACCATTCCTTAGTTCCCATGGACGATGGTGAAACCTTCGACGCCGAGGGTGCTGAGAATTGGATTAACTTGAATTCCTTCATGGCCAGGCTCATGGAAAGGAACTTGGTACATTGGACAAACTTTGCAATCTGGAACTTTTGAGCTGCGCTAGAAGAGCCTCCACAACCTCAGGCTGTAATGGATTGTCATGCCTCATTGCTGGGCGTGTGAATTTCGCATGCTGGAGAAGGTCTGTATGCAAAGCTCAGCGATGAAGTCTCGAAGGATGCCGCTCGTGTGACTGAACTGGGCACCCTCTACTCTGGAAAGGCGGGATTAAGCCACGAGAGATGGAAGTTCTTAAAGGAAAGACTGAAGAGATCGCCGAAGTAGTTTCTGAGGACGTGAAGCCTGTCGCAGTGGCTGCTGTTGACAAAATGACGGAGATTGAGGCGCCGAAGCAGTGAGAGATGTTGCTATCAGCGATACATTGAAGGATCCCATATCATCAACTTTTCATTCATTGTGCTTGCTAGAACAATATGATACAGGCTACCATTTCATCTTTCCTGTTAGCATCTGATAGTCGCCCCAGACTTCAACCTCTCGTTGCGCTGCACTCTGGAACTTCCAAAGTTGCCAAGCATTGTACCGGCATTGGCAACCCCTATAAGGTATGTTGAACTATCAAATGCCCTCCTGTCGGTCAGTAGTTCAGGGAGTCCACACCTAGAGATATCGGAGCCAGGGATTTCGGGTTGAATGATGGAGGTAAGGAATCCTAGATGACCAGAAATTATTTCTCTCTGTGTTGTCAATGATATTCTCAAGAATGAGTATCTTGACTTCGAGGCAGGACATTTTGAAAAATAAAGTAGAGACATCGTGGCTGGATTCCCAAATTAAGGTTAGACCCTGAATTGAGGTCAGGCACCATCTAATAACGTGGTCGGTAAGCGAGTGAGCCATGTAAGCAAGTGAGCCACCTCAAAACAACATAGTAAAAGCGATAAATTACAACTTCATATCTCAACAACCGTAGCTTCTCGTAAAATCTCCTTGTGGGTA
>PZKB01000173.1:0-54115 GCA_003852855.1 Penicillium sp. MT2 MMC-2018 | reverse complement strand
TGTTGATCCCCGCCCCCCTGTTGAAGCTCTTCGAGCTACGTCTTGTCTATGTACCTGAGGATAGCCTGTCCGTAGCCTGCCCGTCCGTTAACTTCTAATATACCGTTCTGCCTGAGCCTGCACCCTGACAGTGGGTACGGATTAAGTTCAACCATGTCTAGTTAGTAGGCTGCAGGATTAATATCGACTTACCCCGATTTTCACGAATAATGTTCAACGAAATATCAATAATCACTGGGTCAGATTCCATTATTTTGACACGATAATAGGGTTCAAGCCCATAAGCTAGCTAGCCAATTTTGTCTTCAGATTTATCATTAGGTCTAAAGAAATGGTTTTAGTTATACTTATGTGCATGATTCACCTGCGGTCCGTAAAACATTTGTTAAGATAAACTAGTGAGGGCTCAGGAGTAATTTCAAAACAACTAGGCTATCGGGCATATTACTGTCGACTTAACCCAAACTTCACGGATAAACTGTAGCCAAGCACATATCAATGAAATCCCCCTTTTAGACACCACAATACTGAAGCACAAAAGCTGGCTATTTTTGTCGATGGATATCGCCATAAGTTCTCAAAAGTTTGCTAGCCTTGGAGCGCACAATCCCGCAATTGCTTGTTCCATATCAAGGACAAATTTATTTAAAATAAAGGTTGAGCGGCAAAATGGCCGAGGAACGAGGATTCTAGAGCTCTACGAGCCTGATGCTAGCAATGCATTCGCTTTCAGGGTGATTTTTCTTTGCCTCCACATAAAATAGGCTGCAATAACATAGCCTTCGCGAGACACAGTGACGCTCTCCGCTCGCCTACATAATATGTGAATGTAGCCCGTAGTTGTAGAAATTGTAAGCCTATAATCTACTGAGCATTGCACATAAACAATCGCCGGCGGGGGGTTTGAGCATGATTCATACAGCCGTGATTGCCACTGCGTTTTCAGGTACGAGAAAACGCCGAGATGCCTTTGCCCCTTTCCCATGGGGGGTGCATCCAATGGGGCCAGTTGGATTAGGGTTATTTCCTCAACTACGGCACCACATGGTCCCCTACTATCTGGCGCCACGTCGGATTTTCCCTCTTCGGAGCCCCTACATTATTCGTATGTCCAATCCTTTAGAAGATCCACCGCCAGCGTCGCCGATGGTGTAGAGAGCTACAGGCCGCTGCGGCCAAGGTAGGCAAAAGATCCGAAAGAAAAACATCATTATTCCTACTTATAGGTATGACACGGTACTGGGTTCACTGGCAGTTAGCAGGACTAACCTTTTTACCCAAAAATGGCAGTAGTGTGCTCCAGGAAGCTAATCAAGTGCTACAAAGGTCTTTGGCGGGCCAACTTCCCCGTCAGGTGGTTTCACGTAAAAACATCGGTTCCCATGATCTTGGCCGCATAGGGGCCATATCCCAGCGACCCAACTTGGTGGCGGTCAACTAGGCACTCGTTGATATTTTAGTACCCATTACCAACGCGAGACCGAATGTAATGTATTATGTTGTATTCTGCCTTCAGCGTTATAATCATATTTGTGTTAGGTAGGGCCCGGGGGAAGGTTCTGGATCCTATTGGGTGAACTCGCCCGACGAGAGCACTCTACCGATCTCGAAGTTGGTAGGTAAAAGAGAATCTTGCCAAAGAATCGATTTATGTCTGAGAACGTCAATCTCTAAGAGTTCGCTAACATAATTGGCTGCTGCTTTCTTACAGATACCCGGGAAACTATGAGCAGGGCATATGTTCGATAAGAATAGGCGCTGGGAGAGACCAAATGTAGTGATCAACTTCCGTCTAACCTGACTCTGAATCTTGGATGATGAGGGTCTATTTCTTGGCATAAAAGAGATACAACGCTGGAGCCTGACATAATTTTCAGCAACTCATGCTCATATAAATAAATCTGTTAGATATAGTTGGCACCCGATGTGAACTCCAAGCTGAGACAGTTTCGCAACCTTAGTTTTATCATTTGAGTCTGGTCTTTGCAAAAGCTGGTAATGATGCGACCGATATTTGCGCTGGGCTGGATAGCCATCACTGTTGTATCTTGTGAGCTTAGTCCTATTGCGTGCCATAGAAATTTTCATACATCCATCTCTTCTAACAAACGAAGATGCTTCTCCAGAACTTATTGACCGGGCCTTGCTAAATGCTCCAAATGGATATGCGCCGATCGAAGCCGACTGCCCGTCCCCTCGTCCGAGTATACGCAGCGCTGCCAAGCTTCATCCGATGAGCAAGATTGGTTGAAGTGGCGTGAGCAGAGAACTCATGAAGTCATAAAACAGTTCTTTGGCCATGTTCATATCAAGGATTTTGACCCAATTACTTATATCGACGATCTCCCAAGCCGTCGGCCCAATATTGAGATTGCAGTTTCAGGTGGAGGCTATTGCGCCTTGATGAACGGTGCTGGCGCTCTCAAGGCTTTCAATAGTCGTTCCCAAAACTCTTCTGCGCCGGGTCAGCTCGGTGGCCTACTCCAGTCTAGCACTTACATGGCTGGCCTCAGTGGTGGTGGCTGGCTGCTGGGTTCCCTCTACATGAACAATTTTACTTCCGTCACTTCATTGCAGACTAACACTGTTGGCGCTCCCTGGCAGTTTGCTAATTCAATCCTCAAAGGGCCCGACGACGGTGGTCCACTTCTGATTTCGGCGATTAATTACTTTGAAAACCCATGTGGCGATGATTGAGCCTTGGATGAGTCTACAAGGTGGGGCTAGTGCAAAGGAGTCTCTGTTGAGAAATTATGGCTCGAACACCCCGGTCTCTGTGCTCATGCATAGCTGGAATTCTGGTCCTCCCTTACTGACAGCCTTGTCCGTCATTTGCATTTTGGGGTTGTTGCTCAGTGTCGTTAGTGCAGGAATGTTTGAGCCGCAAACCAGACATTACACTGAGCCCGCAACGGGAATGAAATCTCAGTATAATGGCACTGCCTTTTAACCCTCCTCTGATATTCAATTTGATGGCTACGGCTTGGTATTAAGCAACATGAATGCGGGCACTCCAATTGTTCCATGGCAAGCTGCGAATTACTCGTTTCTTCCCATAGAAAACAGCAACCTGGAAGACAGGGCATTCGAGGACCTCCATTACGAGGCTATCACAGTTGGCATTGGCGCCAGCCTAGATTGCCGGCCAGTCCCATTCAACCAAACATGGTGGACGTATGGGTCTGAGCCGACAATGTGGAATTATACAACACCCTCGGGTCATACATGCACGATGGAAGCTCCAAATGGAGCAGAAGGTGACCGTTTCATCGAGAGATCTATCTACCACCTTCGACCAGATGAGGCATCCTCCGCGGAATCCAGCTGTGCAACAGCCTTGTTCATCCTGGCTCGCTGGGAGACGATGGAATCCTCGCCTACCAATCAGCAAAATTCGCTGACTTTGTATTGCGAGCCATACATTTTGAGTGCGGACTTTGAGGTTGTCTTCGACTCCCAGGGCATCGTCTCAACCTTTCAGCTTTCATCCGCCTCAAATCCTCATGATATGCAAGTGACAGACTCTCCGGCGATTGTAGCGCACTTGAATCGGGCAATCACTGGGATGAGAAAGACCTATCCTTCCCATTGGAGTGCCTCTTTCAGCCAGTATGACTGGGCCGGTATGCTCACTGCATTCATTTACAACCGCCTGACCCCCAGTACACTTCGGTCTTTTGATCCTGGAGGTCTGGCAAGAGCTGCCGAGCTTGCTTATCAGCAGAGTTTTAGCACCTATCTTACTCTCACACGCGACATGTATTTTCCACGATATTCCGCATCAGCAGCGGTGCCGGTCCAAGGTCATGTCCTCCGGACCCTGTGGGGCCTCATGCCGTGAATTCCCTCAATGACCCTCGCGCTGATCCTTCTAGCAATGGATCTTATAATTTTGGTTGTCGTTTTTACCACGCGATATACCTCGTTCCACGCACCCCGTCTCCCGAAGTCGATTGGGTCTCTAATTCCCTGGATTGCCGAAAGCGCGATGAGATCCGACTTTCGGGGAATGTCACACATGAGCAAAGAAGAGTTGCAAGCTACACTGGGTCTTGATGGGAGATATTATCGATTTGGTGTGGCACGTCGTTGGGACGGGCGAGAAATGTGGGCACTTGATATCGATGACCAAGAGGAGCCTGGCCATGAACTGAACGAGATACCCGCTGTCTCGCTTGCCAGACCCACGTAGTATTCTTTGGATCTTATACTTGCATTAGTCGGCATGTTCATACACTCTTCATGATCGGATCAATGGAAGAGGATTAATAGACCGTATCGGAGACTCACAAGCGTTCAGCAAGCCGGGTATTCCTGCCTTAACACGTTTATTTTTTATTCGATAGCAACAATAGGAAGAGCTAATTGCGGCATCTAGTTCTGGCCAAGAGGGAGAGGCGCGCTAATCCGGAAGCAAGTTGGAAAAGTGTGACTAAAAGCAGCTTAATGTCTGTCCCGCGAACTTACGCGTCCCTCCACCATGACTCTCAAGAAGCCTATTTTGCCATTTGCCTCCCTGTACCATGCCCTGGTCTATGAGGTGCTGCATCTGTTCTTCCATCACAGGCTTTTGGTTGTTAATTATGCTTTACACCTCTGGTGCGCTCTCTTGATAGTCTTCTGAAATGTAACTAATGCCCGTGGAACCCTATTTGGCGAGTGAAACAGTTAATTCAGGGTTCACGCAAACCACTTATTAGATGCAGTTCATCACGGTTAATTGTCAAATCATGCATTTCGACCCCATGGGGATCCTGGTTTATACTATCGTTTACAAGTCACTACTTCGAACACCTGCAGCCAGCCCTGCGAACACCTTCCCCAGGCTCCTTTGCCAGTATTACAAGTAGCTTCCCGATCTCCAGGGGCAGGCTGACGAGATTTTAAGAATCTTAACGCCTGCATGACATGGCTTATTTACCAACCGCTTGATTTAGCGCATTGACCCGGTAGTTCTCATTACGATCCATCAGTTGTGCATGAGTACCCTGGTCAACACAACGCCCTTTCTCAATCAAGAAGATGACGTCGGCCCGGCGAATTGTATACAGCCGATGTGCAATAGCGATGACGGTCAAATGCTTTGTCGCTTTTTCTAAGCCATCTTGTAGCAATCGCTCAGACTCCGCATCGAGGGCACTCGTCGACTCGTCGAGTAACAGGAGCTTCGGCTTTCGGACAAGCGCCCGGGCAATCGCCAATCTCTGTCTTTGGCCGCCAGACAAGCGGTCCCCGTTAGGTCCACACTGAGATTCGTATCCTTCAGGTAGCTGCACGATTGTGTCATGAATGTTGGCTAGCTTGCAAGCTTCTTCGAGATCCTCCTGGGACACTGACTGCCCTGGCCGCGCGCCGAGGGACAAGTTGAAGCGGATCGTCTCGTTGAACATGACGCTTTGTTGTGGAACGTATGCAATATCATGTAGCAATGACTTGTCTCCATACGCGATGTTTCGGCCACCAATCTCGATCATGCCTGACTCGGGTTTGTACAAACGCTCCACGAGTGAGATGATTGTTGACTTGCCGGCGCCACTGGGACCCACAAGCGCCGCAAATTGTCCCCTTTGAATTTGCAGATCCAAGCCATGCAAAATTCGAGTCTCTGGACGTGCTGGGTAAGAAAAGGTCACTTGTTTAAAAGCTACAGTCACGCCGCCTACACTCGACTGTGACCTCTCACTCGGCGCGGGCGTTGCTTCGATGTCCCCCGACGGTGCGAGAGGAACGGAAAGCTTCGTGAAAGAGCCAAGATCGAGAACATCCAACAAGCGACGGGTAGCATGGAACGCACGCGAGACATCTGGCGCAAGGGCAAATGTCTGTCCCCACAGCTGGGAGCTCACTAGCAGAGCGAGCTGCACAATGAAGAACTGCGTTTGAGTGTATTCACCAGCGATGATGCGTGTTGAGCCCCACCAGTAGGCCAGCGCGTAGAGAAAATTGCTCAGTCCGTAGCCGACTGCCAGCCACAAGTTCGCCCATGCGCTCTGCTTGGTGATCTGACGCATTGGAGCTTGCAATGCATGACGGTATCTGCCGAGAATCTCATGCTCCAGGGACAAAGCCATCACGGTTTTGATCGAATCGACAGCTTCAACGGTGATGGCGTTCGAGTTTACAAAGGCCTTTAGGTGCTGCTCCTCGAAGCTGGCTAGTGTAGTAACGCGCATGTACCCCGCGCCCAACAGCAGTGGCACCACTGAGAGGCACACAATCGCAATCTTCCAAGCAATGATGTGCGTCATGGTGATGGTCGCGATAAGACTGACAAAAATGGACAGGATTGTACAGACGACAGAACCGGTGAGACCACCAAGTGCAGTGCTGTCCTTGGTGATCAAGTCAAGGAGAAGAGATGGGTTGCGATCTTCTGCCTCATGCCAGGCTATATCCTGCTCCAGGATTGACCGCAGCGTGAGAATGCGCACCTTGTAAATGATGTGCTCGGAGATCCAGCCGAACAGGGACCAACTGAGGAAATTTGCAATGAACTCGATGATGGCCAGCAGGAAAAAGAGCAAACCGAAGAGCTCACCTGCATGGCGAATAGAACTCGGCTGCTCGCAGTAGCTAAGTTTGCCGACGACATTTCCAAAGATCACAGCCGAGCCACAGTATGTGCCACCATTGACAACCGATCCCGCGATTGCGACGACAAGCACGAATGAATATGGTCGAAAGAGAGCGCACATAGACCGAACGGTTGATGCTGTGGTTCGTGGTCCCGAAACTTTCCCAGTGCTAGTGCTGGAATGTTGGGTAATTGCAAGTGTTTCGCCCTTACACGCCGCTGAAATATCGGTCACAGCCCATTTCTGGGGAATTTCATTTTTTTCATGAAGCTCCTGCGTGGAGGAGGTTGAATGTACTGAGGGGAGATCCACGGAATCTCGTTTGTTATCGTTAACGTTGAGAGCCTGAAGACGGACAAGCTCGGCATACGCGCCATTAGCCTCGAGGAGTCCTTGATGCGTTCCTTGTTCCACCAATTTTCCTTGGCGCATGACGATGATATTATCGGCATTTTGAACCGTAGAAAGGCGATGGGCAATTGTGATCACGGTACGTCCCACAGCGACATGCTCCAACGCCCTCTGGATACGCATTTCTGATGCCGAGTCAAGCGATGCAGTGGCCTCATCCAGAATCAGAATGCGTGGGTCCTTGATCAAAGCACGAGCGAGTGATATACGTTGTTTTTGCCCACCGCTAATGAGATGACCTTTCGATCCAACTGACGTCCCGAAACCTTCTGGTAGACGTTGAATGAAGTCGGTCGCGTCGGCCAAAGATGCAGCACCCAGGACCAGTTGGATAATCTCCTGAACTTCGAGTCCATGCGATTGTGAAACCGTATCAAGACCATGACCACCTCGAATTGCTTCCGCAACTCTGTGGAGAGTATCTGTCATGAGGATAGAAAGCAGATGGATGTGCTTCGGCGAGTTCACCAGACCAAGCGCGATGTTCTCGAGGATCGATCGGTCAAGAAGGTGCGGCTCCTGCTGCACAAGACTAATCTCGCCGCGAACTGACCGCACGTTTAATTTTCTGACATCATGTCCATCCAGAAGCACAGAACCTCTTGTAGGGTTGTAAAAGCGAGCAATCAAGCCTGCAACGGTAGATTTTCCGCTACCTGAAAGTCCCACAATGGCTGTGTGCCGACCAGGGAGGCAACGAAATGAGAGATCATGAAGAACGGGCGTATCAGGACGCGAGGAAAATTGGAAGGAGACGTTTTGCAGCTGGATATCCCCGGCGATGTCTGATATGACATGACCATGGTGCTCAGAGGTGCCATCAATGCTTGATATGTGGTCTATATCTCCTTCAAGCTTGGAAAACGCCACCACCGCAGAGTCAAAGTTGCGCAAAAATGGTGCAGCCTGACTAAGGACGAGAGAGGCTAAGTAAACGATCAATGTAAGTGACGGATTTATCAAAGGTGTGTGGTGAGGGAAGCACTCGTCAACGTACCATCGACAAGGATCAAGATGACCGTAAATGTAGCTCCAACGGTGATGCCACCTGTGTCTGACTCGACAGCACTGGCAATCTGGCGGGACCCCTGCCAGAAGGCAAGACCATTTGCGGAAAAAGCGATGAAATATAGAAGTCCAGCCTGAGCAGCCATGGCAACGGACTTCCACACGCCGGCCGAAAGACTAGGAGTCAACACCTGAATGAACTTTCCCTCCAGTTTGGCATTGGCTGAGAATGCATGTACAACGGTAATATTCGAGAAAGCCTCTAGCGCAACGGATGAAGCTTTTGCCATGCTCTCGAGCGAACGGCTAAAGAACTTCTGCACAAAGTACCCACCACCTAAAGCCATGATGAGATACGCAGGGGTAAGTGAGACCAGCATACCGGTGAGCCTCGCATCCTTGGTGAATGCGACGACATACGCCGCAACGAAGAAGGAAACACTGTTGATCACAAGGCCCACTTTCTCATTCGTACCCTGCTGCACGACGGATATTTCCCCCGTGATTCGCGAAGAGACCTCGCCGGCTGGAAGGTTGTCGAAGAAGGCTGCATCTTGGCGCAGGATGGCGCTCAGGTATTTCTCTCGAAGACGCTGAGCTAATCGCTCGGCACTGAGATTGAAACACAGAGTGTAGATATAGATCAGCAGAAAATAGGCGATGCCGACATAAACGATCAACAGAATCTTGGAGTTGATCCCGTCCTGGTAGGAAGCCACAGTGCTGGGGTTGACTTCACACGTTGCAGAGTTCAGACCATTAACCAGCTGTCCAAAGACAATTGACATGATAGGGAACGGGACCCCGGAGGCGATTGCGGCAAGGAAACCAATAGCCAGAACAATTAGATCCTTGAATGAAGGGTCGCCGTAGACGAGCAGTCGAGCGAACGAGGATGCACGCCGCCAAAGCTAGAGATCGAGTTGATGAGCATCGATTTGACAATGTAACAATCACTCATGGCGTATGGCGGCCGATTGAGAACTACCTACTTTCTTAGATGGAAAGCCTTCCGCTGAAGCTTTGGATACAGCACCCATGGTGCCATTAGATCTGTGTGCTGGCTGAGGGGATAGCGGCGACAGTGAAGGATCTGATAAAAATTTGGAAGATCAGATAACGGAACTACGGGATTCAATTAAGCCTGAGGTGGAAAACATCCAGAGCTTGTCGCTCGTCATGGACCCTCCATGCTGGAACCATCCTGTAAGCTTGGCGATAACTCGGTCTAGTCTAGGAGATGCTCTGCTCCACCTAGCCGCAGGGTTCGTCGAAAATATCTATCTTCCGATATCGGGTTTTCTTATGAACCCAAACTGGAGCAAAAGTAAATTTTATCAGATCACGCCACTCAGCTGAACTAAGCAGCTAAGGCTCCATGAGAACTAGCCGCAGACATAGTCCCACTGTAAGACGCCAAGAGAAACGCGGGATAAACCCAAGCTTCGTTGAAAAGCATCCTCCAAATGGATGAAATTATTGATTTCAGCTAGTAAATGGTAAGGATCCGCCACATTAACTTGGTACTATGCCCGGTATGTAACCCTGTAGTTTTTGATCACATGGAACAAGGAAAATAGTCGCGCCTGCCGCAATTATAATACATAGTGTTATCGGTACCGGTACAAGGCCATCAAGAATTCGCCAGTATGAAATGGTAATCTTGAGAATACCGGCCCACTCAATGTCTCGGATGCATCTCTCATTGCCAAGATGATTTGTCTGGGCAATCATGGCCGACACAAGGGTTGCCTTTCGACCTCGTAGTCAAGTAGTCTTTTTGCTTCAGTCTCTCATGCCAGGCTGCTACCTTCTTCCTTGGGCACAGCTCACGATTCTCCTGCGGACGGTCTGTATCTTTTTCAAATCTTTCTCGTCGGTGCTCTAGCCTCCTACACCTGAAGAATGGGCGAAACCGTAAAGATGGGCGACCGGCCTACCCCAGTCCCGCTGCCCAACTCAGAGCAATTCTTTCTGGATAGCGACCAGGGACAAAGGCACCTGATTCAGGTCTCCTGGCCACTACACTGGATGGATGGCCGTACATCAGATCGTGGAGCCCTTCCCATCATGTGAGTACTTACAAATTTCTGCCCTCTGTGCATCACCCGCGCGGGCACCTTCCAGTTCCCTCTTCTAACTCGACCTTGACCACTTCAGCTACATCGTCGACGGTAATGCTTTATTCCTAACCGCCACGGAGATAGCATGGCGCCGTGCGGCCTCCTCTCACTTTTCTGGAGGTGGCCTTGTCGTCGCAATCGGATATCCCGTTGCTGGCAAGCTGTACGATGCCAAACGCCGGAGTCTTGATCTGACGCCACCCACCGAAAGCCCCGTGGCGGGGGCGGGTGGAGCGGATGCTTTCCTCGACTTCATCGAAAAGTCCGTTCGGCCTGCAGTCAAAGCCCGATTTCCGAAGGTAACCCTCTCGCGCGAAGCGCTGTACGGCCACTCATATGGGGGTTTATTCTCCCTGCACGCGCTCTTCACGCGCCCCCACGCATTCGATTGTTACATTGCTAGCAGTCCTTCGATATGGTGGAATAGTAGGTGTATTCTACACTCAGCCCAACGTTTCCTCGACAAAGAAAAGCACTCCGACAAGAAATCACCCTCCCTGCTCATTTCCTGGGGATCTTTGGAGCAGAATCCGCCTCAGTGGAATGATGAGCCTCTGGATCATTACGAGGGACGGAAGCAAATTGCCACAGAGTTGCGGATGGCGGATAATGCGCGCGATCTGGTCAAAATGCTAGGAGGATGCAAGTACGTACACACAGTGCAGGCGAAGGAGTATGAGGGGGAAGAACACACGAGCGTGATGGCCTGCTCGGTAAGCCGGGGCTTAACTATGTTCTTCGAGGATTGGCCCCTAGCTCGGTCGTAATTGAAGAGAGCCGGAAGACTCAGAGTTCTTATTACTTGTGTTAAGCTTCAAGTGTGATTGAGCACCAGGGAGATAGCTGTGATCAACAAGTCGGATATGTACACGACATGTCTATCCAGCCATGCATCTTGTCAGTGGACTTTGAACTGAGTTTTGCCAGTGTCAGCAGTTAGGCAGAAAGATGAATGATCCACTCCAACCTCAGCCAATAGCATTTCACAATTTCCCTGACCGTGTCTACAGTCATGCCCAGCAACGACTAAATATGCTCCGTCTTTAGCAACTTATGTCTGTTCACTCTCCCAGTGGACTTTGGCCCCTGACGAAGATTCGAGTGAACCCCCTTGACTCAATTTCTGTGAAGCACTTTTATTCCCTACTACGGAAGGATCCGCGGTCGGGGGTCAAGCAAGCCCTGCTGGTAAGATACTGAACCATGTACCGTGTACCCCAAACGGTGGAACTTGGCCCCTGGGACGGGTGTTGGTACGTGCCAGCTGAGCGGCCTCGGCCGATTCTCGATCCAAAGGCCCAACGAATCTCTTCAATTGCCCTCACTTACTGTAGTTCTCAGGTGTGCCCAACATTTCGGTCTCGGAAAGTACTGATTATCTCCGACTGTCTTCTCCGCCAATCTTTTCCCAGGAGGGGTCCCACGCCAGCCGTGCCAAGCCTCGGCAGGAATCCCGCCCCCAAATCTAATCTAATCTGATTCCTCTCCAGATACACCCTCGAAACCGTGGCGGAACCAAAGGGCCCTAAACAGTAAATACAGTACATTAGTTGGTGCCTTAGTGCGAGAAGAGAAAAGAAATTGAGCAATCACATTCATTGGGCCCTTTGTCTAGCATCTGCATGGCCGAGGGACCCGACCCCAACAGCAATCTTTAGATTCTGTTTCGATCCCGAAGCATCTGCGACACTCCGGTTAACGCCGTTCATACAAGGCAGAATGATCCGACGCAAACCGTCGAGCTAGATCGGGTCCTAGTGGAGATCTGTGTGCTTCGTGAACACGTTAGCCCAAATCAGATCCTGAAAATTGATCTAGACCCTACAGAGTCACATTATGCAGCGTGGCCCTATGCAACGGGCTTAGAGGGACTATAGTGTTATCTGGGCTTCTGAACACTGCGACGATACAGAAAAACACGGTTGATCAAACGAGCAAAGCACGATCTCTGCTATCAGGTCAAAGTTTCTGACTACCAAGTCTTATTTCCGTTCACGAGATTTCCGTTCACGAGATTCGAGGCGCGAATGTCAGCTTACCACAGTGCGTATGGGGGCTTCTTCCAACCTCGCAAAAAAGCATTATTACCCGCAAATTGATCACTGATTTGTAGGACGCGATGTTCCATATGTATACAAACTGGTCTCCGCGTCATCAGGGCTAGGATATCAGTGCAGATGGTAGCAGGGTAGAGAATTCGTGGTAACACATGGGTTTGGATCAACTCGTTCTCATATTACACCTAAATCTGGTAAGGTTGCAGGATCCTCACGATTCAGCAAATCGGGAAACCAGAGGATAGTGGCATCCAAGTTGCAGCGTGCCGAGAAAGATCGCCCAATGCTCAGTCCATCACACGGAACCTCTAGTCCCTAGCTCAAGTAGAAGTAGGCAACCCTTTAGCCAGCTTTCCGGGCTATATAGAGGGCATCAGTGACCGCATGAATGATTGAAGTGCCCAGCCACGCACACTACCACCGTACTCTTGGGAATCTCTATATCTCTTTACAAACCACCCTGGAAGCTCCAGGGGAGCGGAACCGTCCTTATTGTCCCTTTGTATTGGTCCAGCAGGGACTACAATTCCCGTCTACACGATCCATGGCTCCAAATGTTCAGCCAACGCTGCGCACGGTGCGCCTGGAACTGGTTCCTCTTGGGCCAGAGCACCGAGAGCACACCATGAAGCTCGACATGGACCCAAGAGTGATGAAGCACGTCGCTTTCGGCCGGCCCTTCACCGAGGATGAGGCAAGCCAAGTGCATACATGGCTGATGGGCTGCGCAAGCTCGGTTCCCGGTTTCGGAACATGGGCAGGGTACGATGGTGGGAAATTTGTTGGCTGGTGGATTTTGGGTCCGATTCCCAAGAAGGACAACCCTGAGCAGTTCCTGACCGATCGCACCGAGTACGGATTCCGGGTCTCGCCAGAATTTTGGGGACAAGGATATGCAAAGGAGGGGGCACGAGAAATGATTCGACATGCGTTCGCAGACTTGGGACTAGCGGAGGTGATTGGTGAAACGATGACCATCAATACCGCATCTCGCGCGGTGATGGCAAGCTGTGGGCTAAGGCATGTCGAGACCTTTTTCAATACGTACCCTACACCACCACCAGGCATTGAAGAAGGCGAAGTCCGGTACTCAATTTCGAGGGAGCAGTGGCTCGAGATGCAGGAGGTTAGCGCATTGCAAGGATTGGAGAGAATGAGTTGGTCGCTTGCCACGGTCGTGGACAAATTGTATTGCTATTTGCGGAAGGTGGTGCGGTTGTAGGGTACTTGGAACTTGATTTTACGTTGTTTTCATGATTCTAAAATATTCTACATTTGTGGCCTTGAACGTATACTCGCCTTTCGCCTATGATCGTTACTTCTATGCCAACACCCAAATCTCTCGATGTGATAGGAATGAGGTGCCTACCTTAGCAGTTCTGTGGTGCAGTCGTTAATCCTCACTACTCCAGCATTATGCCGTGAGCTGTGAATGGTGAATGGTCCTGACCGAATATCGCGTGCGTGTAATTGCTCACTTGAATATGTCCAGGCATGCAGGGTGTGTATATTTTACTCACCTTCGCTTTGACCATGAAATGCTCTGAAAAATACTCAAAGCTCCCAGGCGTCATTTGACTGGACCTTACAAGGCTAGTCTCAACCCTACGACGGCCCTAGCCCGTGTGGTGGTTCGTCGGAGTTGCGCTAGCATTACTGGGGCCCTGCTATATGTAGTATTACGGGCAGGCTGTACGTTAGATCGGCTTGGCTGAAATCTGGTCGCATTCCCAGCTCGCTCTGGCTCAACTAGTTTACGTTTTCCCTCGGGGGATTATTTTTCTGCTTTTTTTTTCCTGGTTTTTCCTCCTTTTTTTTGGTCGATTCATTTGTATTGCATGACCGGACATCCATCAAGTAGATTTAGGCCGCACCACACGCCGTCCACAGGGCCGGCGTTACGTAAATATTAGATCTATGTAATAGGGCCGGTTATCGGATGTATATTTTCTGAGAATTTGCCAGCCAAACAGAAGATCAGTCCACAATCCCTACGCTCGTCCCTCTTCCTTTAAGTACCCTTCAATTTCATTTCTATCCTATTCCATCCACGGGCGAGTTCTTCCAAATTCAACCAATGCACAATGGGATTAGTGAAGACATTCCACACCATAGTTGGCGACAAGCCTGCCAGTGCGGCAGCTGCATCGGTTGTTGACCCGAGTCCCTTGCAAGGGAGGGCAGAGTTGACAGATGACAAAGAAGCCGGCCTTTCACCTGCCAATAAGGCCTCAATCAGCAATCAAGAGAAGCCCTCGGACAATGCTCAGGCTGGTGTGAAAAAAATCGAGGCGGTCACCATTGCCTGGAGCAAGGGATCTGCGTACTTGGTACTAGTTCTGTGAGTTTCAAATCACCGAGAAGGGTAGGTCGGGCTGTGTTAATCATTCTTGATTTCTCGACGAAAGTATTTGGTTCCTCACCTTGGTCAATGATTTCCGCGGCTCGATGGCGTACACTTTGAACGCTTATGCGACGAGCTCTTTCGCGGGGCATTCGCTTCTAACTGTGATTACCATCGTTGCGTCAGCTATGGCTGCCTCCGTCTACATTCCCATGGCGAAGGCGCTGGATCTGTGGGGTCGTGCGGAAGGGTTCCTGGTCATGATAACATTTTGCGTGCTTGGCCTGATCCTGCTCGCCGCGTCTAAGAACCTCCCGACATACTGCGCTGGACAAGTAAGATAAAAGTCTTTCCCACGATTATGCACGCACCGGAGACCAACATAATCATAGGTTTTCTACTCTGTGGGATTTGGAGGCTTGGCTTATACATGGGATGTTCTTGCAACCGATGTGACTAACCTGAGAAACCGAGGCCTGGCTTTCGCATTCACGTCATCTCCAGCACTGATCTCCGCGTTTGGCGGGTCCAAGGCCGCTAGTGAGCTCCTGGTTCATTCTACCTGGCGCTGGGGCTATGGTATTTGGGCCATTCTGGTGCCCGTCTTTGCCCTACCAATTTACTTCATGTTATCTTACAACCTCCGCCAGGCGGAGAAGAAGGGCATCCTTGTCCGGGAGAAGAAGCAGTGGGACTTCAGTCCGCGGAGCCTTTGGCGGTTTATCATTGAGTTCGATCGTAAGTGGTGTTGATTGTTAATATCCACATTTTTCTATGATACTTATGCTCATCTTCTATTCCGCAGTGCCCGGAGTTGTTTTCTTCGCTGGCGGCTTCATCGTTTTCCTCCTTCCTTTCAACTTGGCTGCGACTGCTCCTCATGGTTTCCAGACGGGCTATATAATAGCGATGATTGTGGTTGGCTTGATCTTGATCATTGGCTTTTGGTTCTATGAGTTGTTGGTCGCCCCAGTACCATTCTTGAACTACAAGTTCCTGACCGACCGCACTGTGCTGGGTGCTTGTCTCTTGGATATGACATACCAGGTCTCATACTACTGCTACGGCAGTTACCTCTCCTCGTTCCTGCAGGTGGTGTATGAGCTGGATGTTGCGACCGCCGGATACGTTGGTAACACCTTCAGCGTGGTCTCCTTCGTCTTCCTATTTATTGCTGGCTGGCTCATACGCATAACTGGGCACTTCAAATGGATCCTCTGGGTTTGTGTCCCGTTGTATATCTTTGGCTTGGGACTCATGATCCACTTCCGTACCCCTGGAGGGTACATCGGCTACATTGTGATGTGCGAAGTCTTCTTTTCCGTTGCAGGGAGTGTATTTATCCTCTGCGTGCAGCTAGCTGTCCTCGCGTCTGTCGATCATCAACACGTCGCGGCTGTGCTTGCATTGCTCTTCGTGATGGGCAGCATTGGTGGCTCCATCGGCAGCGCCATCTGCGGCGCCATCTGGACAAACACGTTCCTGAAAAAGCTTGCGCAAGTCCTGCCAGCCTCAGCCCAGCCGAATCTGATGCTCATCTACGAGAGTCTCGTGGAGCAACTTAGTTACCCAGTTGGAAGTCCGACCCGTGATGCAATTGTGGAAGCATACGGCTACGCCCAGACTCGCATGCTCATTGCGGGCACAGTCTTTATGGTGCTGGGCTTTGTCTGGGTTGGAATGATGCGAAACCTCAACGTTAAGAACATGACCCAGACCAAGGGTAACGTTTTCTAAGCTCTCCCAGATCTCCCTTTGATCATCGACCTGGCTTGTGATCTAGACAGCTTGTACTATTCCAATACTCTCCGGTGGATAAGGTGAGCTGATAGATCTTTCAACATGCCTTTGACAGCTTTTCATAGTTAAAGTAAGAGCCATTGTAGTTTACCGAGGTGGCACAAATTAGGATGGCTAGCCTGGTTAGATCAGATACCCACAAAGAAGCATTGAATGCTCGTGTTGAGAATTCTAACACGAAATGGCTCACTACTCTTGTGCCGCGGTATTCTGTTCGGCAGATATTTGATGCAGCTAAGCTAGCATTATGAAATACCCCAAACACTGTGATAATTTTAAGCCTCAGCGAGTCGGCACTGCCCTGCTCCATGTTGGAGAGCTATTGCAACCAATAATCTTCCCGAATTCTTTTCCTTCCATTCAACTTCCGCTAGCTGATTCATATCTTTGAGCCTTTCCGCTACCCCACTTTTGAGCCACCACTTTCTTGTACCTACCATGTCGGACGGCGAGCGAGGATATATCCCAAAATGGGGCGAGTTGCCCGTCGAGAAATACCTTATTGTATGTTTTTCCTCACAGGCTATACAGCCCAGCGATATCACTGGCTTTCTGCGGAGATACTGGGACGTCGCAAATACAGAAACCCCGGGCCAACAGCGCCTGCAACTCATCCGGCATTTTATCGAGCTAGATAAGATACCCCGCGAATGGGATCCCGTCAACTACGGCGCACCGCCACCACATATGGCCCACAGCGGAGGAGATCGACACGGTCCTCCGTCACTGGCGATCGGACAAACTGCGCCAGAAAGCATGGCAGATATTGACATCCGGCAACGCCTCTCCAATCTTTCCCGGGACGCACTATAATGCAGAGGACAACGAGAAGATAAAGGAATAGGTCGGTGCTCCAGAAGAATTTGTGAACGAAGTCTGGTAGGCGTGTCCGAATGATGCAACTCTCTTCGACTTTGGCTCTGATTAGCAGCGTGTCTACCCTTAAGGGGGGTTTGATATCTGTCCAGAATAGGGAGCTCAATGATCAAAGCTAATTCGGTTAATCCAGATATTAGACCTCAAAGCCAACATAAGCTATTGAATTATCGTTTTAAATCGTAGAAAACACAGTCACTCTTAATTCGCATTCTGCAGAGCGCCACGAACGTGGAGTAACTGGAGCCTGAAGTGATGGTGTTTGGTGGTCGATCACATGACTCGCAAGTGGAAGTTTACGATACCAGACCCCATTTGGGACTAGCGGTATATTTCCTCCACCTCCACCCTTCCCGCCCCTGAGATTAATCTCGCTTCTCACTGAGCTGGCTGACGTTCGCCTTGCGTGTTATTTGGTGTAGCCTGGGGCCAACTTACTTCTTGATTCAGGTGGCTCGCTGGATGTGGTTCATCGTCCAAGTCTCCTGCTTTCTATCGGAAAATCGCACAGTGGCCTCTCCCAGCCCAAAGTGGCATCGCTTGGTTCGCTGGCGATGGCTACCCTGCATCCAACTGCCATTCGCAGTCGAATTGGAGACTTCCGAATGACATCTGATGGCTTAGTAGCCTTACTGGCGACTTGCATCGGCGTTGCTGCGTTGACATATTTGATTTCGACGATCCAAGGCGCCGTCACAGTTCACAACAAACGCCATGGAACCCGACCTCCAAAACTTCCGTATGCTACGCCACTGCTTGGCCACCTTCCTGAGTTCCTCAAGGACACTATGAAATTTTTAGCGAGGGCTACGTACGTATGAGATTGCCATGGAGGTTTCAAAGAAATTCGTGCTAAAATGTATCTCCAGAGCGAAATATGGGCCGTCCACCCCAGTCCGGATACAGCTTCTGAACCGGCACATGAGCCTGCTCAAGGGCGCTGAGTCCATCACTTCCCTTTTTAGAAACTCAAGGGACTTGAGCAGCGAGCACTGGCTTGTGCAGGTCTTGGTCAATGCCTTCGGCGTGGAGGTTGCTGATGCACCGTTTTATCTAGCCGACGACACGGGGATTGCCAATCAGCCTGATCCCAGGAGTAAGATGACCAATCCAGAGCATCGCATCTTTCATTTGGTCTTCAAGTCAGTCCACAGTGGCTTGAGCGGATCGAGCCTTGAGGAGATGGAGAGGCAGCTAGTGCGGAATCTATCCTCTCACATCCATCAAACAGGCATCCAATCCGGCTCGTGGACTGAGATACCTGACCTGTACGGCTCATTGATTCGCACCATTGCTTTCAGAGCATCCATTGTGTCACTCTGCGGGCCACATGTTTTCGAATGCATCCCGACTTTCGATGATGATTTCTGGACATTCGATAGCGCCCTCCCGAATTTGTTCAAGGAAATGCCACGATGGCTGGCACCGGCATCGTATGCGGCTAGGGACAAGATGAAGGAAAACCTACAAAAATGGCAGTCTTTTGCCCACGAGCATTACGATGTGACCCAGGGCCAACTAGACAAGAGGGAATGGGAGGAATTTTTCGGATCCAGGTTGATGAGGACAAGACATGAGTTCTTTCGGAAGATGCCGTTGAGCAAGGAGACCATTGCCGCGGATGATCTTGGATTGGTGTGGGCGTATGAATTCTTCTCCCACTTTGTTTTACTGGAAAAATTCGGCTGATCCATAAACAGGGCGACCGCAAATACAGTTCCTGCGATTGGCTGGATGCTGCTGGAGGTTGTCCAGCGTCCGGAGCTTTTGCATAGGGTCCGTGAAGAGATTGCTCCCTACGTCTCCTTGGACCCGTCCGACCCAAGCCAAATGATCGTCGATATTCCCAACCTTTGCGGCCGGCCTCTCCTGCAATCTGTTTACGCCGAGGTCTTGCGGCTCCGCTCCGGCACAGTCATCAATCGAGTCCCGACGTCCAGCGATTTCCACATTGGAGGATGGCATTTCAAGAAAGGCGAACAGATCATTGTATCCACCTATGATACCGCGCGCGACAAATTCGTCTGGAATCAAGGCACCACTGACGATCCACACCCAGTGAATGAATTCTGGCCAGAGCGGTTCATTCTTTATCCGGATAATCCCAACAGCGGGCCTGTTCTACGGACCATTGCACCGCAACTGCCAAAGAAACCGCAAGGCCCGACGATCTCGGAACCTACCTTTTCACTCGACGGCACAGCTGGATCTTGGATTCCCTATGGTGGTGGCACACGAATGTGCCCTGGGCGCCACTTTGCGAAAAAGGAGATGATTGTGACGATGGCAATGTTCCTGACGGCATTCGACATTGAGCTATTAATTGATGCGGATTGCCAAATCCAGCCCGATTTGAAGTATTTCATGTTTGGTGTGATGCACCCACAGGGAAAGATACCCGCTAGGATTCGGAAAAGATCTTTCAAATGATGACCGTGTTGAAGATTTAGCTTGCTTCTTCACTGCGTGGGACGAACTCGGGTGGGAAAGAGGCTGGGTCGATACAATCCATAGTGGAATAGCTATACAAATAATGTGACGGATTTCGGGCTCCCTACAATGACGGCCGTAATATTGATGATTTGCAGGATGATTAGGATGAGTTCAAGTTGGTAATCGAACATAGACTCAGGCCATCACCGAAACTTCCGTCAGATTCAAGCATCGTCTGTTTCCACTGCAGCTCAAGCAAGGTCATGCTATCAAGGCCTAGCCCCCATATTAATGGAACCCGATTCCCCTGTCAGGAGGCCTGGAATCGCATCCATCGACTTAGAATTGAACCAAAAATCGACCGCTGGGTGTCGCGAAACTGTTCTTTCCGTCCAAACGTGAATCCCTGAGACTGTCAAAACATGATATTCTGCTTTCCCCGGAGGAGTGCTCATAGCCTCATCCAATGTTGCTCGGGTTAAGGCTTCAGCCGCACTGCCCCAACCCCACGTCCTGAGGAATACGAACCCTGGTGGCCAATACCAATAGCCATATCGGCCACGTGCCCGAGTTATGACGATCGTATTCACCCTTGCAAAGAAACGGAGCATCATCCAGCTCTCCATTTATGGAGTATGTATGACGGAAACTTACCAGCGTTATTCAACTTCCTACTATCTTTCAAGCATTGCGGGACATTACTCGAAATTCCTCCTACTACTCGGTATTGACATGCCCATGACCCATTCTCATGACGAGCATGGCCATGCAATCCGTGGCCGAGAAGACCTTTTTGCGAAATGGAATCCATCTCGATTTAAATTCAAAAAGATCAGTCTACACAAGCGGCGATCAGGTCAATGGGGTCGTTCATTATAATCCTCCTTGGGCCGCGAAACCTGTTACGGAAGTGAAGATCAACTTGTACGGTGACGCCGATGGAGACTGGTTTTCAGACTGCGACAACAGCGAATCGAGGACTGGAATCGTCGAGCTCAACATCAATCTTTACCGTGGGGTTGCAGTAGAAAGGAAGAACTTTTCTTTTGATTTTAAGTTTCCATCTCACACAACGCCAACAACACCACATCATCCATGGAATCCCCATGATCAATTTGAACACAAATATGGCCATCCTCTACCACGCACGTGGGATTGCCATTGTTCTCGAATCCGCTACACTCTGAACGCCTATTTGACTCTTTCAACAGGCAAGGTCATCCATTTCTCGAAGAGCTTGAAGTACCAGCCCTCGCTGGATACTAGAGTTGAAGACATTCCGTGCCGGCAACACGTGTATATGCTCTCAGGTTTCTTTCATTCTGGCCGTTTGATGTCCGGTGACGAAACTGAGTCGTATTCCTTGGACTCGAAATTTGTGAAATTCAGCTTTCCTGAAACTCTGGTGGCCGGGAAACCTTTGCATGGCTCAATCCAGGCCCAACTTCCATACCCAGTCCAATCGCTCAAGCTTTGGAATTTAGTCATCGAGGCGAGATTTACGAGCGGATACAGAATCCTCGGCCGACAAAATGAAATCACGACAAGGCAGTGTTACGGAAGGGTTCGACTTCTTTCCTTACATGCCATCGCCTTTCCCCACGATCATCTACTCCATCTTCAAGACATATGTAAGAAGCCTATACCGCCATTTTACACCTTACGAACATTCAACATCTCTGTGTCGGGTCACCTCTACATCCGCGGATTGTTTAGCGACTCGGCTGGAAGAATATATCGACTGCGTATCTCTAGTTTGCCCGTCCAAATTGTGGGCTCCCCTCGGTAGGTGTAGTGGGAAAAGGACGTGTCCGTCACTGCCCCATCTTCCTCATACCTATTTCCAACAGAACAGCCAACAAGGGAGAAAAAAACGTTGCAAACGCCTCGATCACATTCGGTTAAACATGGAAGCTTGTGACATCCGATTACCCAACTGATCGTCACAAGCCAATACCGCCCAAGCAAACCGCAGATTTCTTCCAAAACTCGAACGCCCCAGTCACCAATGCATTAACGATTACGCAAATGGTACGTGATCACGCAGTAGTGAGGAAAAATAATCAACGCAAAACGCTCGCGGCCCTGGAGCAGATCTAGGTATTCAGATGGAATTCTCAGAATCCATGAAAGGCCGAAGATGCCAGGGTGGCTGTTGCAAGTGGTGTATGCCATACAAGCTTTTAGCTGATCAATTGCTTAGCTGTAGACCACTCTTGTTTGCCGTGTTGCCAATCCTGGATGCTTCTACCCCATGTTGAGTCTCTGCAGTCCAAGAATTGCAACGGCGGACGTGTTAGGCGCGTTTGGATCTTCTAAGCGCGGAGTAACCAGCGACGCTATCTCATCTTCCTGGACGATGTCGGCCAGATCTATCAGGATCTTAGTTGGTCCTCGTATATGGCGAAACACCTTGCAAAAGTGGTCGAGAGCCGATGTGGACACTGACGACCTCATGGTGAGCTGAAAGTATGCGGAGGCAAAGATTACTTGAGTATTGCATTGCGCAGAAAATACTGAGCAGTTGGACATGTCAAGAGGACGGCTGATTTCGTGTTTAAGACCAGCATGGGCCTGAGACCAAGTGGAACCGATCTTTGATGCAAAGGTTGATTGATTGAAGAAAGAATGAATATCATGGGGCAGGTTGAAATACCTCATACATCGCTAAGACACAGAGGCAGAGCAACCGTAATGCCAAGAATACCAAATTACCATTCTAAACACATGAAAAGGTGTCTCAATCAGTATAAGTTCAGTGCTGTCTTCACAGAAAGATTTGCCTTCTCTTAATGTCCATCAAGGCGCAGAAGATCAGCCTTGATGCCCCTGGAGAGCCTGGCGATCAAATTCCATCAACTCCTTCATCCCACATACTTCGAAGATTGCCCTAGGAGGGTATTCGCCTCCATAACTCTCGGTATCACCATCATCTTTCAGCTTCTTTAGCGCCCTGGATACGCTAATGTAGACAGGAATCAAGCAAACAGCCGCGTAGACCATGATTTTGATGCCGAAATCCTTTGCCTCGTGGACTGTGAGGCGTGGCGACTTTGTTTCCTGCACCATGCCGTACATAACAGGGATTCCCGTTTCTTTGAAGGCGTCGCACACTTGAGTCACCTGCTCTCTGGTCTGCATCGCTTCCATAAACGCCACATCCGCACCTAAAGCCACGGCCCCTTGGAGCCGAGCCAGCGCCTCGTCGAAACCCAACGACTGCAGAGCATCAGTCCGGGCGATAATGACAATGTCAGATCCCAGTTGCCGGCGCATATTTACCGCCGCCCTAATTCGCGAATAATATTCCTCCCTAGACACCAGCTGTTTGCCAGCGAGATGTCCGCAGCGTTTATTCACAACCTGGTCCTCCAGGTGAAAACCCGCTACACCGGCCGTAATGTACCTGGCCACCGTTCGTCCAACGCTGATTGCGCTACCGTAGCCAGTGTCGGCGTCGGCGATAAGAGGAACAGATGGGTCAAGATTGGCGATCATTTCGGCCTGGTCCTTCATCTCTGTCTGCGTTGCAAGCCCTAGGTCTGCCATGCCTAGTCGTGAGAGACTTGTGCCGGCGCCGGTCATGTACAGCGCATCGAATCTGGCGGCTAGCGCCATGCGGGCAGTGTAGCCGTCATAGACTCCTGGACAGACAATGACCTTGTTTGGGTCATTCAGCATTCGGCGCAGCTTTAGGGAACTCGATACCGGCGCCATCATCAAGCAAAAGCTGCTCTGATTTGAAAAGTGTGGGTTGGGCTTTTTTTCGTTCTGGGTATGCAATTGAAGGTCAATACGTTGGATCTTTGCTACGGTTATATTCTGAAGAGCACGAGCATAAGAATGATCAGATTCCGCACCTGCACATCATCGGCCCGCAAATGGCAACTCAAATCATGCCCGATACAGCCAGCGATCGTCATCTTTTCCGTCCCGGCCCTAGATCGGTATCTTCTCCGCCCCGGCCCTAAACCGGCATCTTTTTCCATGTCGGCCCTATATCGGCAGCCACTAAAAGGAGGCCCCGGGGCAGTATAGTGGAACATGATTTAAATACCGGTAGTCGACTCGTAAGCAGCATCGAAGAACGGAAAGTATGCCAACAGCCATGGAAAATAATAAAGTTCTCCCAGTTCACCTCGTCGTTCCGAATGAGGCTCTATTAAGTTCAGAACAGAAGTGCCTCTCTCTCCTCGAGGATGCAGCACCGCTAAAATTTGATCTAGAGGAACACTCAACCCCTGAGCTCGGAAAGCGAAATCTTGTCGGTTTTCTGAGCTATGTGGCGGAAAGCCTGCATCGCACCGGGCTCCGCCAACTTAAGAGTTTTGCTGACGCTTATTTGGAAGTTGTGCAGAGGTGCACCTCTCATACTGACTTTGGCGGGCAAGGTTTTGACCAGGCCATGGAACTGTCCAGCGACCAGGAAGCGGAGGTTCTATTCCTCTGCTCGGCATACCTGGAGGCAGTCAAATCGGCTTCCCGAACGCGGCTGGGCCCTGTTGTGCAGGGCATTCGCCCTCCAGGGAGACGGGGAATGACAATGACAGAAAAAATATTGGCCATGCACGATGTTTCCCGAAGAGGCTTTGTGCGCCCCGGAGACGTTATTCAGGTTGATGTCGACTGGGTGATTGCATCGGAGCTGTCCTGGAAGGTTTGTCATTCACCATCTCTACCTTCCAAAATCCTAGCTTGAACCTATAATACTAAGATCACACAGGGAATGGAGGGTGTATACAACGTTGTTGGCAGACCCGGCATATACCGCAACGATCGCTTCTGGCTTGCAGGAGATCACCGTGTCGAGCCCGAACTATACGACATTCCAAAGGTCCGCGCTTTGATAGATGCAAGCGAGCGAGCTAAGGAGGAGTTCAAGATGACAGAATTCCAGGGGTTTAATGTATGCTATTGCTTGTTTGTGTCTAGCTGCTTGTGCATTTGCAGTGGCAGGGGAGTACAAGGTAAAACAGGAACATGGTGCTAACCGTTCTTCTAGTACACAATCCTGCACACTGAATTCGCCCGCGACCGAGCCCAACCCGGCATGTTAGTCATCGGTGCCGATTCACATACATGCTCTGCTGGCTCAGTCAGTTGTCTAGCAGTTGGATTAGGAGCTACTGATGTTGTCATGCCGTTAGTTACGGGCCAGACTTGGTTTACCGTGCCGGAGACCATCCATCTTCGACTGGTCAACGCGCCGCCGTTCGGAGTGGGTGGCAAGGATACAATATTGTATATCCTGAAACAATTCAAGCGAAACACTATTGCTGCTGATCGTGTGGTTGAGTTTTCAGGGCCAGGGCTGGCCGCACTCTCGTGCGACGCACGCTTTGCCATTGCCAACATGTGCACGGTCAGTATGTCTGTTAAGCTATCCTTGCTGCAAAAATTACGACGAAGGTATAAAGATTCCCATGGATTTTGCTAACTTTGTGGCGGACAGGAATTCGGGGCAGTTACGGGCATATTTGCGGCAGATGACCGCACACAGGAGTTTGTGAATCGGAGGCGCATCAAGAAGCACAAGAACGCCGCGATCTACTTCAAGCCTGACGAGGACGCGACCTACGCGCATACTTTCGAAATTGATCTTTCCAAGGTTGAATCTGGTATCGCCCTGTATCCGTCACCCGACAATGTCGTTCCAGTAGGCGAGGTGTCTGGGACTGTGCTCGACGGCTGCTTTATTGGAGCTTGCACAACGGCAGAGGAGGACCTGATCATTGCCGCTTTGGTACTCGAAGCCGGATTGACCAAGGGATGGAAGCCAGTTGGGCGCGGTCGTCGCATTGTTGTGCCAGGGTCAAAGCCTATTCGACACAAGCTGGAAAAGCTTGGCTTAATAGAAATATTTCAGCAATGCGGCTTCAAAGTTGGAGTACCAGGATGCAGCATGTGTGTTGGCCAGGGTGTCGATCAAGCTGCGGCAGGTGAAACATGGTTATCATCACAGAATCGGAATTTCAAGAATCGAATGGGACCAGGTGAATATCTCTTTTAGTCAACAGCCCGTAAGTGCACCTATTAAAAGCTGATGCTGTCCGTACAGGATCGATTGCGAATTTAGCTTCCGCTGCAACTGTGGCCGCTTCCTCCTTTTCCATGCAAATCAGCGATCCTCGCGGGCTTCTAGATATGATTGACCGGGATAGGCTCACACATTATCTAGGATTCGAGCCACCAGCACTACAACGCATTCCCGATCACAATTTGACGCATGAAAATCAAGTGCACTTCTCCGAGCCGTATGGCGTAGATGGGCAGGGCGATAACTCTGCCAATACTCACGGTTATAGTGGAGAGCCAATTTTGAACGACGAGCTCGCGCGGGTCAATAACAGCGAGGCACTCACAGCGCTCAAAGGCCAGGTTTTGCGTCTCGGCGACTTTATTGACACTGATGCAGTATGTTCATGTCTCCCTCGCGCCGTGAATTTGGTCCAGATCAAAGATTCCATCAGCTAATCGGCTCAAGATAATCCCTTCCCAGTTTCTCGCTTCGTCTTCAACAAATGAAGATCTGGGTTCCCACTGCATGGAATTCTTCAAGCCTGAATTTCGAAAGCTCGTTCGTGACGGATATAATATTCTCGTGAGCGGCCGCGCCTTTGGATGTGGCTCCTCGCGCGACGTTGCCGTCAACGCTTTGATTGGTGCCGGTGTGAAATGTGTAATTGCGGAGTCATTCTCTTTCATCTATGCAAGGAACCAACCGAACATTGGACTCCTAGGTATTGTCATCACAGACAAGTCATTTTTTCAGATTGCCGAACTGGGGGAACAGATATCTGTTGACTTGGTGACGAACACTGTTACATGTGCTGGACGCAGCTGGACCTTCCAACTGAGTGAGATGGAGAAACAACTGATAAGTGTGGGAGGTCTCACAGAGGCATTCCGCAAGTTCGGCAAACAGCTATTCGAAGTCATGTGTCGCCCTATGAGGCCCAAGATGGATCATTTAATGGGCGTGGACATGGAGAGTTTAGGGGCCTGATTTGTCTTATTGTTGCCCTAATAAAGTCTGTACAATAACTGCAGGACTTCCAAGCTGGCGGGACATGTACTGCTAGTGACTGATGGATCAAATTTCCGTGCTTGGTGTCCGTTACCTTAAGGTGAGCTCCGGCTCCGGCATATGAGATTCAGGGGTAAATTGGAATCTGACTTCGGAATGGAGGAGGAGACATTTCGGTGAATCGATTGATTTTGGCATTTCAAGCATACATGCTGACCACTTAACTTTGTACTCAATACCCGTTTGGGAGGTCAATCCTGCCGGAGTCTGAAATTTACACTGATGCCAGAGCCAATGCGACTCCCAGGAACTTCCTGTGGAAATGTGAGCGGCTTCCTCGTATTTTGGGAAGCCAGGTAAACTAAATGGGCCTTACACACCGTATCTCCTCAATCCTTGCTTCGGGTCTAAGGCCACCACTGCTAGCTGAATATTGGCCCTTAATCAGAGATATGTTCCTAGGTGCTGGTCGTTAGGCAAAGTAGCCTAAGGTTCTGTTCTATCTCAGGCGTCTACAGGATGGCGGCCGGTGCGTCAATCGTGGTAAACCTACAGCGCCACAACCATCTCAAATCTGTCAAATTGGGGAAATAACCGGGTGTCGAGATTTGCTGATTCCATAAAGTAGTGTTCCCGAGGAGTACAAAAGGAAAACAAGTGCGATGCAAGCACCAAAACCTCACAGTAATCGAGATCTGGACGGCCGATTTCCAGGGCCTGGTGTTCTTTGTCTATATTCTCCCTTTGCAGTCACGGGTCAGATAGGACAATAGGCTTTACACGACATGATTATTATTTTATTAGTAACTGATTGACTTCCTGCGCCAGTGACTTGTGGAGTGTACGTGATATGGACGGAGGATTATTAAATTCCTGTGCTGACATCCCGGAACCGGGATGGGCAGCCCCAAATTCGCCGGGGTGCCGGGGTTTACTACAGTTTAGAGCTCGGCAAGGACCAGCCGAGAAAACCTTATACGGGATGCATCGGCCCAACGACCACGTGCCTAATAGATAGCACTCCAAGGGTCTCCCCATCACACAAAATTCCAGGAGTTCCTACAACCCCAGCTTTTATGCAGACGACAGGCTGTTCATTTCAGTAATGAGCGAAAAGGGATGCAACGTGGAATCTCCACCGGACGGCCCGCGGCAGAGAACCCCGGTCGCTTGCAAACCATGCAGGCAAAATAAGATTCGCTGTGGAATGCGATCACCGCCCTGTGCTCGATGCCTCCGATTGAACTTCCACTGTACAGTAGAGCCGTGTTACCGACGTGTTAACCAGAGAGATCGTGTGCGACACCTGGAAGCCGAGGTCCAAGAACTCCGGCACATGCTGCAAAATAACGAGGCTCGAGCCGCGAACGTGCAATCTGCATATCACGCTCTTGGCCCTGTCGCATTTCAGCCTAATAGAGGCCTCGGGGAGTCTTGGGAGGCGCCCATCGCTGGCACCCTGGAGCCCGGCTCCCAAGCGAATCGCGGCCGACGCGTCGGTGCGGAAATGGTGGGTGAAGAGGAAGCAATCGACTTGCAAGATCGACCACATCGCGTGCCAGATTTCACACTCGGCCCCGTCAGTTTGAGTAAGACGCAGGGCGAGCAATTGGTTAACCGGTACGTTTTCCCCATCGCCCCGTCGGGGTGATATACGTTGGTCAACAGTCGATTAAATACAGTGCTGGGTCGCCAGCTTTTTTCGAAAATTCCATCCTATCCTTCCGTTTCTGGATCCCTCGAAAAGTTGCTCGGAATACTACAGTTTGTCGCACCTTCTCTTCTGGTCTATCATTGCCGTGGCAGCAAGACACTATCAGCCAGACTCAAGCCTGTTGACGAAGGTCACCCCGGCATTGACCGAGCTCTTGTGGAAGGCAATTTCATCAAACCCGATTTCCCTTGCCCAGACCCAGGCATTGATTCTCAACTCTTGCTGGCCTTTACCAAACTTTCGATTTTGGAGTGACAAGTCGCCGGTCTACGCTAATATTGCTCTGACCTATGCAACCCACTTGGGGCTACATGTGCGCGGACACGAGCGGGAATATTCTAAAGAAACCTTTGCTGCAACGGGTTACAATGTGCTGGAGAGATCAAAGGCCTGGGTCGCCTGCGAAATCTTATCCCAAAGGTGATTCCTGAAAACCTCTCGCCGAGTCAGAATCCATTGTACTAGGCTAATTTTCCAAGCCATAATATGGATCAAGGTCTCCCTCCACTTATGCCACTCCAAGAGTTCGAATTATCAAATCAGGTCGGAGATGGAATTCTGCCGAATATTCCCTTGGAGTTACAACACAACTTCCTGATCCAGAACTGCAGTTATCGAGCTCGCAAAATTATTCTCGGTCGACAAGAATCCGAAACTATCTTTTTTCAAGCAGATGGATTTTACGAAAAGATGCAGAGAATAGAGGAAAGCTTCCAACTCCTCGATTGGAAACTGAACAAAGGGTTGTCATACCTTAATTCTCTTCGCTTATCAGGAGCGATGCTGTATTACCAGTGCCTGTACTTCTTGCGGGAAGAGAGGCAGCGCGAGGAGCAGAAGAAGAGTGGCATTCTCTGCGCATACAAGACAGCGTCCTCGATCATCACCAGAACCATTGGCCAAAGCTCTGCTCATGATGAGTTGACATACGTACCAGTTGGTATTTTGCGTATCATTTGTACAGCAGCTCTGGTCATATTTCGCGTTCAGCATTCCACCTACTCATTAGCTGCTGCAATCCTTTCGCCCACATCCCAGCAAGTTGACAGCAACGGGGCCAAAATATTGTACAACTCAGCTTGCTTCGTTATTCAAAGCTGCTCGATAAATCATGATGACCAGGACTACCCTGCCCGCATGTCTGACATGCTGGAGACATTATGGCGATGCGGTGAAAACGATGTCGAGCTTCGAAACCGTGAGCCGACTTCCAAAGTCAAAAGCCGCATGGGTGCGAGTATTGTGTTTGATTGCTTACGGATTTGGCGCGAATATAAAAGTGGCTCCAATGCCGACTCTCAAAAAGCCAGAACTGGCATTGACTGCCTAGGTGGACCGGAACAACAACAGCAACCTCAACCAAATTTGGAGATTTTGGCTAAACCACTTCCCGGAGTTACTGAATCTGACAGAGTTGGTGAACTAAATCTCTCTATGCTCAACGGCGCTTTTAGTGCAAGCGGGTGGGGAGAGGTACCGGACTCAGAGTTCAGTTTTGCCACGGGATTCGTTCAGGATATAGAGGACTGGTCCTTATATGGACGAGTTGCAATTGAAGGAGACATCTCTGAATGTTTTTAAGATTGTGAGGATCAGATCGTGGTATACTACACTAAGTGTTGAGTTATTCGTCTCATATCAGGGCTGGGCAGGATGCGGACGCCCAAAGCTGCTCGCACGCGGACAGGCTGTTGTACAGTAAAAAGTAGAACGGACCCGTATGGTGACCAATTTCTGCAGGACGTTATTGCTTGGCTCGGGAGTCTCGGAAAATATTTCTATCATGTTTGATCATCGCAAATCGTTCCTGTAAAGAAATGCTTTGCTACTTCTTCGGGCTTATGACGAAGAGGTACTTTAAGATAAGCCTGGTCTGCTTCCTTTGAAAGCGATAGGTTAATTGGAAGTTCAGGTCTGCTATTCAAGTAGATCGGAATGCGGATCCCTTTGCCCCCCTCAAAATATTCGGGCCCGGCCCGGGGAGGGGGGACGCGCTTAAGAAAGTCTTAGCAAGGTTGGGGGGGCTTAGTAGGGGGGCTAGAGAAGGGGGGTTAGATAATGGTAGTAGTGCCTATCTGGTATAATACTTCTCATTCAAGGTGATAATCCACACACCGGCTTGAAACTCACATGGGAGATTGATGGGAAAGTGAGCTCAATTGGCGTATATCCACCGCTATGGGAACTACAAATAACAATTCATTGAGCAGATGCGATATTCTGACGATTGGACCTTTTAGCTTACCGGAAGGGAATCGCTAAAAATTCCACAGCTTTTGCTAGTTAGCAATACCTATCAGAGCGAGGCAATTTCGTATCTGCTCGTATACACTCTGGCGAATAAGAATCAAGCTGAACCAACTAAAAAGGAATGTGTTGATTCATTCTCGATAAAAAAAGTGGCATGCAAAGGCTATGTTAACTACACATCTGTAGAGTTTGGTTCATAGTTGATATGTAGATGGGACCAATTCCGTGGCTTAGAGAGTGACTTGGAAGTGTTGTCTCAAAACCCCGTAAGTCCATACGAAACACAAAGAGTGCCGGGGAATGGAAACCAATAGAAGGCAGCTGTAAGTAAATGTCCGAGTAACTGCCCCACTTCCTCAACGAACAAAAGTAATAGTGGTAAGGCCTCTCTTCGATAAATCAGCAGAGAAATGGATAACATGGATAGGCGGGAGAAAAAGTGGTAGAAAGGCAGCTGGTTACTGGGTGGATACCGCGTGGCGCTCCTCTCCGGTCATTATTCCTGCCTACATGTATCTCGTCTTCAAGAGAAAGAGAAACAGAGAGAGTACTAATCCGATCCTCATGGCTTGATTATCACCTTTTACCCTCTGCTCCTCTTTTTGTCTCCATCATCACGGTGGGAGTTCTAGTGGAGGGGAGGTTAGCGGGTCTCTGTGGGGTTTGTCCATCTGCGTGAACAAAGTGTCCAGGAAAGCCTGCACCTTTTCCTCGCTTTCACTGAGTACGCGTGTCCCTCGTGGTTTATGTAGGTAGCCACCTTCCAGAGTTTCCTGTCCCCGCTTTATAAAGGAACTGCTCCTATGTGATGCTTTAGCTTTTTCGATGGTTCGAGTCCATGTGTGTTATTTCTGTTGTATCTCTTGAAAGAGGGATAAAAGTGGATATTTTAGTTCCTCGCTGGCATAAGGTCGGAATATAGGGACGGATAACCGTTGTGGCTGCTAACGCAACTGGTATTGTCAGTCTTGCTTTTAATTGACAAATTGAGGTATTCAATGTTCTAGAACCTTTTAATTCTGCGGAGAAGGAGACTGATTTACTGCAACACATTACGCTTTGTTTCCGCTTGCGGAATTCTTTGGGGGTTTGTGAGAGGCTAGAGCTAAAGTCGCTCATTGCAAGAAAATCTAGGTCCGGACTGCGATAGTTTTTAAAACATGATTGATTACCAAGTTTTGATACTGCTTTTATGCTCGTTCCGCTGCTCTGTGAATATATCTGTCTAAACCTTACATGGTATATGATCACGGAACCTGTCAGCGAGCGGCCGATGTAGACTAGCGGCCATTAACTAGTACTTTCAAATAATTCAACCTTACACAATCTCTTTTGAAATGCAACATATGCGATCTAATTTCAGGAATTATGACTGTCTTGCGCCCCGGGAAGGCAAAAAAAAGCCAGTGTGCGGTTTCAGGTTGGCAGTTGAGCTGTCGTGAAGCAGCTAGACTCTCAAGACATCATAGTTATCGACGTTATTAATTTGGAGAAGCTGATCAAGTAAGGCTGCTAGAGGGTACATTGAAAAGAGATATATAGGCTCAGACATCCTTCAACAGATGTACCCAGGAAACTTCAGAAGCTGCCGTGTAAGACCTTGAGCGGAACCGATTCAAATGGGTTATGAAACTCGTGACACCTTGGTATAACAAAGATTCTGACCTATAGAAGTACCAATTGAAAAAAGGGCTTTTATTTAATTCCTCGCCGGTCTGAAGCCCAAATCTTCACCTTTGGCGTCGCTAGTTCATGAGCCAGTGTCTGTGGCAATATATGAGCCAAGGAGCGGAATCTATAGTGGAGAACACGGACCAAATAAGGCCAAGTTCTCGGACGTTGTCAGAAATGTTTCTAGTCACCAGTCTTCCGCTAACGATTCCGGGCTGAAGCAGCGTTTTTGTCTCAACCACAAGGGCCCGCCGAGACCCAGACTTGGCTCTTGAAAGAGAACTGAAGGCTGTTAGATCGCCTCCTTATATGTCCGTCACACCCTGGCCGCTAGAGCGACGTGTGCAAAAGTATTGACGAAGAGGGTATTCACTGCACCGATTTCTCCTGCCTAGATATGTGGAGTGAGTCAATTGCATGCATTAATATAACCGTAATCTCGACTTTGTTTTGACGTAAACATCACGAATTTAACTCTTCTCAGAATTCTCTCTTTTAACAGTAATACGATCCGTAATGTTATGGCCTCTCCCTGTGAGAGTATGTTTGAACATTGGGTAGGTGTACCAATCTTAGGTTCCTTCTCCGTAATAGTGTCGGCGGAAGATATAGAATTAACCAGCAAGCCGCACACAAACTCCAAATTCTGTGAATTTCAGTTATTACACTCGATATTTCTGCCTAGTCTGCTTCGTAGCTTATCAGAAATGGCGAACTTGATTATACTACTAAGTGGCCGGCGTGTGGTTTAAGTACGGCTGAGCAGACGGGAAGCCCTGTTCTCCACACCGTACGGTCGTATGTGTAGGTTCGCTGTTCTATTCATATCATGGGATAGACTTTTGAAAGGCCTCCTGGAGTTAAGGGGCTGGCCGATTCCGGGAGTGCGCAGCCCTCGAAAGACTGGGGGAACAGGCCTAAGTACTATGTCCCAGTAGCGGGGGAAGGAAGAGCGCTAGAAATAGCACCGGATCTTCTTATATTAGGCCCAGAGCTTTGTAAATATTAGAGGGTGGATCAGCTTACGAGGTATCCCGGCGCCCAATGGTCTTGGGAAGATAACTGTACGGCTCAGCAGCCGTCTATTGTGTAAGGGAGAAGCATGACTGGTCGTAAAGGTGATAGCCTGACTTTACGGGGGCGAGACTAGGAGACTAACTGTTTACGGGAACGCGGTACGGGTGAGTGGAAAAAGTCACGTGAGCGTACCTTATATCGGCCAATCAGAGGCCAGGGATTCTGTCGGGAGTGAGATTTGTGGCCGTCATAGACGGCGCGAAGCGCCGTCCAATGAGTGTTTTAATTTCAAAGTCTTTAGATACTCACGCTAACGTTGTGGCATGATCGTTTTCCTCGGATCAGGCAGTAACTCTCCCAGGAGCTCGAAGGTGTCCTAGGAATATTCATTGATTTCCTAGGACCATTCCTATGATGACGTAAGAAGATTCACCGGCGTGTATTAATTAAATTAGACGACGTTTTTCTCCGAATTCAATCTCTCTCTGTATTGAAAATTACAAATAAACACATGGACCAACTGTTAATATCTCACAGATCAATCCCTTCAACCCTCTACTTCTGCGAGTTCAATACCATGGCCTCTGAGTATCCTGTCATTCCCTTTTCGCCAGTACTCAAAGTGTCGACCCTGTCATCGATCTCCTTGCTTTCTGCATCGGCAGTATCAAACAGGCGACGTTCGGCGACAGCGACGTTACCACCAGCCTCGTTGAGCATCCTATCGTACTCGCGCTTGTTGGCACTAACCAGGAGCGATGGGGAAGCGAAGAGCAGGTTCATTTCTTCAAGAGAGCGGCCATTGGTCTCAGGGTAGATGAAATACACTGCAGGAATTGCAACTGATAGATCATTATTAGTATGTGCTTCAGTAAGAATGGCGGCAAGGAACTCACTGATATTGAAACAGGCAAAAAGGATGAAAGTTCCGTATCCTATATTTGCCAACATGATGGGGATGAGCAAAGTTGTAAGGCCAGAGCCCACGGACCTGAGAATCGTCGTCAGTACACTGTATCGACCATTTCTGTATATTATAGGATGACTTACCATCCAAATATGGCAAAGGCGTACCCTTGAGCCCGAACCTCTTGTGGCCAAATTTCTGTCGCATATAAAAAGCAGGGCACAATGATAAACTACGATATGTTAGAAAATGGTCCGCACACTTACTACGGCTGGCTTACCATGGTGAAGATCCATAAGAAGACGAACAACATGGAGGCAGAGGCGACACCGAGTTTCTCAGCTTTGGAGACATCATCTGTGTCCTTGGAAACTTTGAGAAAAGCAGCGCAAATAAAGAGAACAACTCCCTGGCACGAAAATCCCGTCAACATACTCTTGATTCGACCGAAGCGATCGATGACAAGGGTCTATGATATGTTAGTACAAAATGCACTTCCTTGGCACGTAGCCAGGGGTTACTTACAGCTGCCAGGGTTCCGAAAACACCACACAATGTGTTGCAGAAACCGGACATCCATGCAGACTTGGATGCAGTGAAACCAGCCTGGTGGAAGAGTTGCCCTGAGTAAGTAGTAATGGCCATAATCCCGCTCCACATCAACATCTGCTGCGTGAAGAAACTCATCCAGGCACGACGACCGAGGTGCAGACGACCGGAATAGCGGCCAAAGGCAATGTTCCAAATGCGGTTGCGCTTGTGTTGAGATGCTTCCACAACGGCCTCTAGCTGCTCAACCTCCGCCACAAGAGCAGGATCGTTGTGATGGAGATCGCCACGAACCTTTGCTAAAACGTCAATAGCCTCTTCCCGGCGATTGTGAGCAATGAGCCAACGCGGCGATTCTGGCAAGAACACCACAGTAGTGCCGATGAGGATGAGGGGTGCTGTCATGAAAGCCAATCTGTATGGTATCAGCAATGGTCTTGCAAAAGTTGGGGAGGATCACACACGGGAATCTCCATTTGAAGGATACATTTGAATTGTTTTGAACACCATAGTTGAGCCAGTAGGCAATAATGATACCGATATCTAGAACGATAAGCTACTGGTAAGTCCAGCTGGAAGGAGAAGACACTCACAGTTAGAGGTGAAGATCAGAGCGAAATTTGAGCCTCTGTTATGAGCCCTTGCAAGCTCCGAGATCCATGGCGGCACAATCGTGTTGATGAAACCAATTCCAATGCCAGCAATAACTCGAGCACACATGAACATGTTCGCGTTCTGGCTTCCAGCCATGAGAGATCCTCCGAGCATGCCGAAGAGAGCGCCGAGCCAGACGCCCTTCTTGCGACCGTATTTGTCACCGAACCATCCAGCAATGAAACATCCAAACATGGAGCCGAAATAGTAAACGGAAACGATTCCTCTAAAAAATGGTCAGCTGGCAAGAAGTAAATTTGGTTCATATGACCTACCCTTGCTTGGTCGCGTTGGTGATCACCCCGTCTGAACCAATCTGGGTGACTCTAATGAAATCTGAGGTGCCACTGACACCACCCATCACACCTACCATGACGATCAGCTTGGTGATATGTAAGCATGTTGTGAATGAGTATCAATACACACCTTGATTATAACCTTCGACAATCAAAGCCGTGGCAGTAAAAAGGTTGAGAATCAAGAGCAATAGCTTCCCAGGAACACTCCGCCATACTTGGAAACCCATATTGGCTGTATACGATGCGTTTTTTTCTTCGGTGTGTCCAGTTTACTTCAGAAATCGTGGGGTCTGGGGAGATGGACCTGGAGTCAGTTTTTATAGAGAGTCGGCGGCTATGGGCGGCTTCGAAGATTACGCCACCTTAGACAAGTAGAAAGGACCTAACGACTCCGAAAAATCTAGACCTGGTTTGCATTATGGGATTGGAATGAATAGCGGTAGATTTGGAACAGGCCACACGCGGTTTCTAAGAATTACGATTATTTTGAAGAGTTCTGGCTCTAACAAACCTAGGGAAATCAACAGGGCTCCCGGCTGTTAAACGCTTAATCCAATAACTCTTGGGCAGTCAGCCACACTTCGCCCCCGCAAAGTGTTCTTAGCGTATAATTCCTTTCCACATTTGAGTTGAAACCGAGTAAAGCTTAACCCCCACAACCGTTATGGGGTTGGAATGAAGCGTGGTTGATTTGGAAAAGGCCACGCTCGGTTTCTAAGAATTAGGATTATTGTGAAGAGGTCTGGCTCTAAGAACCGTAGGAAAATCGATAGAGCTGTTAAACGCTTAATCTAATAACTCTTGCGCCGACTGCCACACTTCGCCCCCGCAAAGTGTTCTTAGCGTATAATTCCTTTCCTCCACATTTGAGTCAAACCGAGTCAAAGCTTAACCCCCACAACCATCTGGGGACAGCCCGGCGCTGCCTTGGTACCAGGGAGAGCCTGTAGTTATGCAAACGCGCTTGTGGGAGTGGGACATATCTGCTTGCGGCATGTCCAGCCGCTCATCCAAGGGCATACTCGTGAGTTATGCTAAGGAAACGGTTAAGTGGTTAATTGGTAAAACGGTTAAGTGGCTAATTGGTAAAACTGTTGAGTGTTGAACAACCGCGCTACTGATCGCACTCGCAAGCTTCTGGACATCTGATAGCCTGGGAGTGGACTCTGAACTGAACCCCACGTGTTAATTCAAAGTCCTTGCGGGGTGGAGTGGTGTTCTGTGAGTACTGTGGTACAACTATATTAGATTTCCCCCCTCCCGAAAAAATTCTTCCACAGTCTGATACCTGATACTCTTCCGAATACAAACTCGAATCAACCTTCAGAAAAAGCCAAAAGAAATCTTGAACCTGACCTTCATGGCCTTCAACAACTCTGTCAAGACGATGCATCGTCAAACACACCTTAATCGAGAGGACCCGGAAGTCAGGCTGTACTACCAAGAATGCCTACCCTCGCAGGAGAAGAAAGGAACGATCCTCCTAATCCACGGCTTTCCTCAGAGCTCTTATCAATTCCGCTTCGTTATTGAACCACTCGCTCAAGCTGGATATCAGGTCATCGCGCCTGATTATAGAGGTCATGGCTTCTCTTCCCATCCCTTGGGTGATAACGGCTACACCAAGAGAGAACTCGCGAGTGATATCTTCCAACTGCTCACTAAGCATATTGGAGTCACAGAGAAGGTGCACGTGGTCGGGCATGATATTGGCGGCACTATTGCCCATGCCTATGTCTCTCAATTCCCAGATCATGTCGCCAGCGTGATCTGGGGGGAATGCCCTCTCCCGGGAACCACACTATTCGACAAAATCAAACACACGCAGACCCTCTGGCACTTTGATTTCCAAAGCCACAATCCCGAATTCTCAGTGGCACTTGTGCAGGGCAGAGAGAGGATGTATCTGAAGCACTTCTACGATCGATTGACGCAGAATTCGGCAGTTTTCACTCCCGAGGTCTTGGACTTCTACACTATGCAATACCAGGTGCCCGATGCTTTGCGATGTGCCTTCCTTAGCTATCGCGCATTTACCGAAGATGGAAAGCACAACCGGGAATGGCTGAAGCAGAACGGGAAGGTGAAGGTGCGCGCTATGATTCTATCGGGCGATCATAGTTTTATTGCCTCTGAGGCGGAGGGCATGGCAAAGGAGATGTATGAGAACGTCAAGGTTGGGACTGTGAAGGACAGTGGCCACTACCTCGCCGAAGAGAATCCTGAAAGCTTCGTGAAGGAGGTTTTGGCTTTCGTTGAGGCGTGAATATCGTCAGGGCGGCCACTACATGTGGAGATTTCTAGGACTTGACAGGCCATGCTGATGATGAGGCGTACTTGTAGATAGCCATCAGGGCTTCAGGCCCTACTGATTCCATAGGCATCAGTAATACCATATCAAGTTAGAACCTAAGGAAGACGAAGAAACAAAAAGCTGGGAAATTGAATAACTAGACAGATAAGTAGTGAAAACGCTGTATCATAGAACGCTGAGGCCGAGGCCACTTAGAGGTCAGGACAAGGATAGTTAGAATAATAAAATTCCGATGACTTGAACTGGAGCGAGAGGGCTATTGATGCCGAAGGGCATGCAGGTAGAATAAATGCCTCCTGATCCGAGCCTCCCCCATGTACAACCCTTTATTCTCTTTTCTTTTAACTTCTTCCCCTTTCAATGACACCTAAACGAACAGATCAAAAGATGGCGAGACACACACTATACTATAGTTGCTATAGAAAACTCGGTTGAGTTTAGCGATGCAACTGGGTGTGTGTCCACTTCCTCATCTCAAGCATCCGCTATCTCCAGCCGTAGTTTGCCAGTTCCAGCCCCCTCGATCATTTCTTCAAGTCTGTCCCTAGGCAAAGTTGTTTTCTTCCAAGTTTTGACACCAGATGCAAATAATTCGTCAATAACTAGAATAATGATATCAGTAAACGGCTATAATTAGTTGGGTTGTGGTCGAGACTCACCTTCTAGGCTCTTCTTTTTGGTCTCGGGAAAGAAGAAAAATGCATGGATGCAGGTCACAAAGTTGAACGCTCTGAAGATAATGTAGGTTCTCCACTGAATATTTTGGAACGCAGGTGGAGTAAAATCGCTGTTAGAGAATCCCAAAGCCCAATTAGCCGATATTGCATTGGATACTGCTTTGCCTCGTAGTCGAATAGGATAGATCTCTGAAGGATAACACCAAGAGATTGGTGCCCAGGGTGAAGCTGTAGGTGGCAACCAAAATATATGTAAAAGCAATCACAGCAGCTTTTGCCTTGGTATTAGTCGAATCCATCGTCCAGGTGACAGCGCTCGACCCATCAAAACTGCCGGGCACGCAGTGTCCATATTGAGCCATAACACCTAGAGTAGAATAAAGCCAAATCATCATAAAAAATGCATCGCCAATGAGAGCGGGACGTCGGCCGATGCGGTCGAGAAATAGGATGGCAGGTAAGGTGAAGACAACGTTGATAATATACTGGACAGAAGAGGCAATGAGCTTGATGTTGCCTGTCAGACCAGCCATCTCAAAGATATAGACAATATAATAGAGCACTGCACGATGATTAACAATCAAATTGGGGAATCCCATACAGACAATACGAACTCGCATTATTGCCGCTCAATTGAGTCCAGATGTGCACAAAGATACCGGCCGAGATTCGGGGGATATTGTCGCGGTGAATGGGCTCTGCCCAGCGGACCTTTCCTTGTGACTCTGAAACCGCCATAGCCTCCCGAATTTTAGCATACTGAGCTTGGACAATCGGTGCTTCTGTATCTCCACCACCATGGAGATGTGTAAGCACTTCCAGTGTTTCTTCCCAGCGATATTGGGAAGCGAGCCAACGTGGCAGCGAGGAATGAAAAATAGAGCAACGAATAGAACCGTGGCCGGTGCAATTTGGACAGCCCAAGGTGCCCGAAAAGCCGCCTTATTGGTTGTATATGATGTCCCAAATGTTAGGTAGTAAGGATGAGAGCCTAAAAACCATAATTAGTCCAGAGGCTCGGGTGATTGAGTGTTTTACTTACACCCCAAGTAATGCTCCACTGCTGAAGGCTGAGGATTCGCCCTCTCACAGCAGGGAGGCAGAGTTCGGCAAGGTAAAGGGGGCCGGTTGATGTGAACATATGTTCCTGTGTCTTCATGTTAGGTCCTATTGCTCTCTGGCAATCGCATAACGTAATGACGCACCGACAGCTCCTCCACAGAACATTCTGCCGACGATAAGCATCACAATATCAACGTTGGCGGTCCATGTGATTCCTCCAATAATGGAAATAATATATTTTCCTATTATTGTGGACCTGCGCCCAATTCTATCCTGGACGAACATATCGATAAGGCAGCCCAAGAAAGAACCACCCGAGATACTGCCCGGCATTTATTCTGCCTTGTTGGACTGCATTTGGACTATCGAACTTCTCTGTAAAAACCTTTTCACTTAAAATGGCAGATACCTTAAGACTTGCCCGTTCCACTAATCCGTGTAATATAAATCTAATAGTCCAACGAGGTCATACAATTCTAACGGAAACCGCTGAGCCAATGCAAATATCAATAAACAACATATAATATATAGATCTATTCCAACCATTGCTACTCTGGCACAAATGGAGACGAATGATATATTTTGGCCCGCACGGGGCACCTGCGGTCTGAACACTGGCGATGTAGGCCTCGTTGACGGAGGGCTGCAGCGCCGTGAGGGCTGCAGGCGGGCCCGTGGCACTCCGTATATCCTAGGAGGAAGAAAATAGCTATGCGGAAGCACACATGGTATTAACTTGGAAAACAGAAAAAGTAGGAATTTGCGATTAGGCGTTTTGTATTTCGGTAGTGCAAGTATATCGGCGTATGATGCTTTTACGTTGTCTCCGAGAACGCGTCTCTGGAGGTGATGTGGTAGCCGGTGGCGAGGGCTCGTTTTCAGAACGTATGAAGTAACGGCAGAAAACGCACGAAGCCAAAGAAGGCGGATAAGAAAACGGAATGAGAGCAACTGTATGGACGATAATGACTTTTGCGTCAGATCGTTATGATAAAAAACGCCGGCAGCCAACCAGATTCGTCTGAGTAAACCGGGACAGTAACTAACTTAGTTAACTTATAAGCTAGTTAGTAATCCAAACTGACAAATGAGAACAATTCTTGGCAGGAAAGCGAACGAACCAGCGTCGAGATCAGCGGCGAATTTGATAGTGGCAGCACAGCAAAGTTTCGCGGGCAGGTCACGCAGGGTAGTATACCCTCTCACTACGTTCTTTCGTTTCAGGCCATTGAGTTGATTGATTGAAGAAGGAACGAATATCATAGGGCAGGTTGAAATACCCCTTGGATGGATAGGTACACGGTGTTACGACAGCCGTAATGCCCAGGATACCAAATTACTATACAAAACACAAAGGTTCGATGCCCCAGTTTCTAGCCAATGATCGGCATAATGGAAATCGGAATGCTAATGTACGATGCCACGAAGTCAGATGCATTCTAATTACCCTTGCGGAAAACGGGGAAATCGGCAACAAGCGTGATAATGGTTGATCTAATAAACCTAACCCACGCGGCGCTTGGCCTTAATGGCTCTTTCGAGGGCAGGGTGTCCCGAGAAATACCCTTTGCTTTCATCGTAGCGTAAAACCGAATGTAGGCAAAAAGATAACGTGGCCCACGTAATAAGTCCCGCGACCGTGCTGAGATTAAGAAGCTTGGTAAAGGCCTATACTATACCGCCGGACCTAAGACCTAATAATACTATTTATAGACATAAAAGCAGTGCACGCCTAAAGGATGGTACTGTAAAAATAGGGAATCACCTTTCGGATCTGAAGAATGCTCAGGTTCAATACCTAGCAAGTAGCAACCTCGGGATTTCAGTCACGTGCGATAGTTATGCTGCCTGGCACCGCCAGCAATTTGAGTCCTTTTAAAGTTCGCGCCTGATTTCGCTATATAATAGAATTTGTACTACAGGATACTCCCTAGTAGCTTTTCCGGGAGATTATACCGACAAATGACCAAGTGAGTCAATTAGTCTTCGTTCCATGCCCTCTCCACAAGACTCTCTAATTCAAAGTCCTTAATAGAAGGGAATAGAATGTTAACTGTTACAGTGCCACATTCCTACTTCAGGTACGGCATTCGACACTGTCACTGCTTCATCTGTTATACGTCTCTTAGCCAGGGAATTTATAGGACAGTCCCTGCTCTTCCATGGACACAGCTTCGAAATATCAAAATCCATTTCAGAATCCAGCACAGGCTACCACAGGTACGTCCTATCTTACCTCTGTTCTCATCACTTAACAATATGCGTTTCTCTATGGTAAACATCGCTTGTGTTCTCGCTATTATTGATATTACCACCGCATTCGAGGCCAAAATGGAGCCCGATGAAGTCGACAGAGACCTCAAGACATACAACAAGGGCTGCGTTCGCTACACTGAGGCTACGATGTTACCGGCGTAGTCACCACAGTCACCCCAAATGTCAATAATGAATGTGCCTGTATCGAGGAATGTATAAAAGCTCCTGACTCCTGTGATACTTTTGTGTGGAAGTACAACGATAAGGGAACACGTCGTACTTGCACCTTATACTCTAATTTCAACCTTCCTCCCAATGTCACAGTTGCGTACGATTGCGTACGACGAGCCGCCTACTCTTCCCAACTAAGGATACGAGCCTATCTCAGGGGGCCCTACCCAGGTCGGTCGCTTAGTCCCTGAAGCCACAAATCCTTATGGTGAAATCGATGAAGGTGCTGTTTCTGGTTCTGCCTGGCATCTTGAAGGAGGAGGGGTGCTGTGCTAGGCGGGAAGGTAATACTTTTTTACCTACACCTTTGCCGAAATACTGTTTTGTCTTTGGGTCATAGCAATACTTGCATATCGCCTATCTGATGTCATCCAACCCATAAAATGTAAGTTTAAACATAGCTTGGCATCAATTGGGACACGTTATAATTTTCAATAAAAGCAATAATATAGTACGCTATGCATACGTGTTCGAGATGAGAATCAATGCACACCGAACGGTACTCAAAATCCCTGTTCGTGTTGCCATCCCGACCTCCTATGCCTTAGTCATGAATGCAAATAGGCCACGGACTCATACTCTATGCCCAGCTTTTTGTATCATGAGCCGCAGCATGACCTAGAGCTCCCCAACCAGTATTTTTCCCATGATCTGACACATTATTGCCAGTTTTAGACCCTTACCTCCCCAGCCTAGGCTGAGGTACCCACCAAGCGGCAGGAATATCAGGAGCATTACAATTCCTTCGCTGTCTCAGTGTCGATCAAAACTGGCTGCATGCCCCGGGCATGAAACAACGCGCGGAAAGTCAGAATGCAGACCAATCTAAACTTTAAAGGAAACTTCGAGCCAATACTTATTGCTAGCTTGCCGTCGACCCCGACCTGATACGGCAAATGCCATTCGGATTTTGACAGGATTACCTATGTACACGTGCTGTAGGTATATACCCGACTGAAGAATGCACGGAACCTGACAGCAAGTAAACTCATTCCAAATAACCCGGTACAAGCACGGATGTTTTTTTATTCGGTGGAATGTTGTTCGTCATTGGTGGACAAACGGCCCGTGCTATTTAAGGAGATAAATACCTAGATCCGTAGTGGTATTAGCAGGTTAAGATTCCACGGCTCCATAACGACAATGTTGCATTGCCATCTAGTGCCCAGAATCAATTGAATGCATCCCTAAAACTTTGAATACAATGTCCTTATAAGTGCCCCTAAATCTCTTCCCTGACCGCTGCGGAGCGAACCACAGCACCTGACTACAAAGTACCTTGATCTACTGCCTCCTAAGTCCCAAAACGCCATTTCATACCTCAATACAACATGAATATTGTCAAATTTATTCTCTTTACTACGCTCCGGTTAGCCTTAGCTGTGAGCCTGCAAAGCACTGTGGATATGTCTTGCTCTAGGACAGACACAACCTATGGCGATTATGTCGAAGCCTGCTTGCAAGAACCATTTTGCCCAGGCCGTGAAGTTGACGAGAGGCTCCAGGGAGCAATCTTCGCGCGTTTTCTCGAAACACTCTATGGCGAGAAGAATGTAAGCAAGGCCTTCGAAACCTACGTCGACCTCAACATCATCGAACATGATCCAGATGATACGCAAAACCGTGACGCAATTGTTGCGAGGTTATCACAAATCATCCCTTTCGCAGACTTTACCGTCCTGGCATCAAACTTTAACAACAACACCGGTTTGGCGCACGTGAAAGTGAATGAGGATCCAGAGCCAGCCGCTCTCGCAGACATCTATCGCATGGAAGGGACTTGTATTGTTGAACATTGGGATGTTTTCCAGTACAGGCCGGCGAACTCCACGAACCCTATCGCAATGTTCTGATTAGAAATGCGTAATTGGTCTTTTCATCACAATATAATAATAATATATTCTATATTCTACTAATAGTTAGTGTAGATTCTTATTACAATGTTTTCTCAAAATATATTCCAGTTGCTTAATTGGCTCCGGACTCTTGTAGCAACGTATCTCAGGAGTTGCTGTGACTAAAGGCATAGGTGAACTTAGCCGTCTGACCCTACCCCTTAGAGTCTAGGGGACAAACCTGAATACGGAAATAAATAAGCAAATATGTAAGTTGCCCAGGCTACCTCAAGTTGTTCCTGTTAGAGCAACCTAATAGTGATAGAAAATCTGGCAGAAAAATGGAGAAAGCACAAGGGTTTGCTGTACATACTGATGAACCACCATACACTGTAGAACTGCGGTAGAACCCTCTTGGTCAAATGCGGTGAATCGGGGTTATCACAAGCTCGTTGTCAATGGGCTCATAGTCTATGTCATTACTTGCTAAATAAATACACGTGATTTCATCAAGAATTACGTCTCAAGGAGCGAAGAGCTTAGGCATAAATCGCAAACCACTCTCACTTCATTTAGGCATTGGGAAGGAATACAAAAACATCTGTGGCGGAAGCTGAGGAATAAATTTGAGTAACCCGGGCAAGTTTTATGAACAGACAACTAGCAAATCTAACACAACTGGCGAAAAGTAGATTGCTTTATTTGTTCACCCGAATATGTTCACTTCGGGGATCTGCCACAGAGAACATAGTCTGACGAACACTTGAACGAAGATTTCCTATACGAACAGAATCAGGAACGAAAAAATCTTGAAAACTTTCTTAATGAACAATATAACATAATTTACGTTAGCATTTGGTGAACCTACCGGAGTAGTCAAAACCGATTCCGCAACAAATGAATATTGTATCTATAATCCATTCGCTCTGCGTACCGGCAATTGAACAATGATTCATGGATATAAATAATATGAACGGAAGACAAAAGTTCGGCTAAAATAGAATTGCCAGGTTTGAACAGCTTGAAGCTCAAGGGACTCATTTCGACTGAAGATACTATCTCCAGTCTCCGCGGATCCACCTATCCTGATGCGGCACGTGACGAGACTCGTTATTTCTCATTTGCCGCTCCCCATTACCTTCTTCAAACCGGACTCGCAAACCGCAAGGTCTTTGATGATGACACATTTGGGGCCGGCGCAGCTCGGGCTTGTGTTTCGTGCAGGAAAAATAAGCGCCGCTGTGACTAAAAACTGCCCAGTAGCACCTGGTATCTCCGGTTCGACTTTTGCCAAACCTTGATCGTCTTCCCCCACAGTCGCTTATTTACAGGATCAGGAACAACCAAGGTGCGATTATACGGAGCTGCCACAATCTATTCATGCGTATGAAATTTGCGGCCTGTAATACCGGCTTCACCAACTGGAAATACGGGTATTGCGGCCGTCCACATATCGGAAAATCCGTCTAACATCGAGTGGGTACAGGGTTTCTCGAAATCGGCTTGACCAGATCCATTGAGCAGTAGGACAGACAGCAGGAGGACAATCAGCCTCCGTCGTCCGTGCGAGCCGGGCCATGCGCCAGATCGAGCAAGCGATTTTAGGGGATTCGATGTATCATTATTACAGTATTATTACAATAAGTCCCGGGACGTGGTATAACGTAATTCACCAGTCAACCGGGGAATCACTAGGGACACCATGCGTTTTACTAGCCGCACCATGTTTAGGTAATACCCGCATCACATAACGTAATTCACGGCTCAACGGGTCACACGGTCAGCGGGTCACCCCCAAACACCATATTACGCAGCGTAGAAGCTATATTTCATTTCTCTATATTCCAACCACTATCAATTTATTTCTAGTATAACTTTAATATATGTATTTTTCTAGGCATGGGAATAATATATCTAGATTTGAAGCTATTTAAACTATTATCTCGACACTTTACCGTAAAATACAGCGTAATTTTGGCATTGGAGAGAATTGACTATATATCTCTATAAACGCCGGAAGCAACATTTCAATATTGGACTATTAGGTTATAAATGCTATCTAGATTGTATATATCTAATGTCTTTTCTAAAATAGATGTGGTTGTTGAGATATGAAGTTGTAATTTATCGCACTTACTGTGGTGTTTGGGGGTGACCCACTGACCGTGTGACCCGTTGAGCCGTGAATTACGTTAGCAAAATCTGTTGTGTCCCTATCCCATGGGGGTGGGTGGTATCTGCCACATACCAGTTAGGGTTAATTTTTAACTATGGCCCCACTTTGCGGGAAGGGCCCTCGTACCAGACCAATTTTGGCGCCAGATACCATATAGATTTAGTAGAGATAGAGACTTAAAAATCTCACAGTTTCTAGAACTTATCGTAATTTAAATCCAGTTTCATTTTCAGAGTATTTGAAGCCCACTAAGGCCGGTCTTGGCGCAGTCAAAATTGGTGAGTTTTTTTGATGGGGTGCGACCGGGAACACGTTCTTAGTAGTATTACTCGCTAACACGATAGTCCATCACAAAGTCAACCACAATAACAGCAGACAGTAGAACGAGTCACGAGATAGTCGTATATAGTCAGAGTTTTTAGGGGTTATATCAGGTTATATCAGCAAGGCAGAGAATTTATCTTTATCCTTTAAAGTCATTCCAATATCATCCAACACCACTTTGTTACCCATTTCTAAAGCACTATCCATACACCATAGCACATCTATATACAGTCTAATAAATATACATTTATATATTAGGTTTCATGCCATATCACCCCTAACCGCCGAGTAGTTGTTTACTCGGTTACCCGACTTTGGCGTTGCGTTGTCGAGGGTCGCAAGTGCCAGCATAATGTTCGACCGACTGGCATTATTAAGCATTTACGACGCAGTAACTATAAGATGTATCAAAGAGAGAGAGTAAGACTATTAAGGTATAGGGCGTAGTGCATAACGAATCATTAGTATAAACGACGCTAGAGGGAGCGGTGTAGTAAGAACCCGAGGTATCAAGAAAGAACATGAATAGCGGTGCATCAAAGAACATAAATAGGGGTATATTAAAGAATATAAATAGCGGTACATCAAAGAATATGAATAGCGGTGTATTAAAGAACATAAATAGCGGTGTATCAAAGAATATAAATAGCGGTGTATTAAAGAGAGAGAACCCGGGGCATCAAGAAAGAATATAACTGACGTAGAAGAAAGAACATACAACTAAGAATAGGAATTAAAGGAAGCTCCCGGTAAACTCCACAATCCGCCGACTATTCACCATAATAGAAAAGACTTATCCTTTCCTTCCCACTCTTACCTTCTTCTTCTCTTATACCAAAAAAATATTCTATTCACCCTCTGTCCCTAAACCTCTATCTAGTTACCCGACTACCACAACGTCCTTCTCCTTATAGACTTCTGGTTAAATCAAACATCAAACTAAGCGCTACTTAGGTATGCCCTCCTACGCAATTCAGGATGTCGAACTGTTATAATTGCGGCGTTGATTTTGAGGATGATGAGTTTTTTCTTCGTGTTACTTTCTATGATATTTCTACCGACCCGAATCTAGCCCATGATCCGTTCTGGCTAAAGGTTCAATATCACTAAGGAATGACTTACTAATATGTTATGGCCTAGGTTACGCTTATTGCACGTACTACCTTTAGCCAGGACCCGACGGTGGATAAGATCTAGGTTATAGCAGACGATGAATAAGAAGAGGTTATGATAGGTGACCTGGTGGATAATTAGGGCGTGGAAGATTTTGTTATTTTTGTCTACTGCACTTTTGCTGGGCCAGTTCGAGGTCTCTAAACCTATGGATATCTAGTGCCTAGTTAGTTACCTATTGCCGTAGATATCCTTTGTGGATATAGATCGTTTCTTATTTCCTTACTGTCTATCCCCTTTCCTTCTTCCTTATGCTTAGTTACCTTCGTTAAATACTACTTGATCAGTCGATTTTCTTCTCGCTTTTATACTTAGTCATTTCGTTGAATACTACTATAGTATGTTGATATCTTATGTATAAGGGTAATATTGCTGTTGTAGATATTTCTTTCTGCTGCCGTTTCTCCCTACTTATCGACGCTTATTTCTTTATTCTACTGGGCTTTATATAGGTTTCCGACTATAAGATTCTGTCTAGGTTTCTCCCTCGTACTATTTTAATTTTTACTTTACCGATTTAAAAATTAACTACTATAAAGCTCTTAATAATATCTATTATTTAACCACAGATCCGCCCACGCAAAATCGTATCTAGTAGTTTTTAACCTTAATAGAAATCTTAATACTTATCAGGTCCCGGGTATATTAAGGGGCAATATCGGCTCCTTTATTTGCCAGATTCGGTAGTCCCTAACAGATTATCACGAATAAAGAACCAGCACTTACTAGGTTAAGCGTCGACGCAGTGCTAGTCGCTAGAGTAAGCAAGATTTCTATAACCTTACACGATTTTCTTCTTTACTCTATCTCATAACCAATTTCACTAACACAAAGCGATTAATAAACTCTCTCTTTGGACTATGGATCTGCCCGCTCTAAGTGGTGTTAATGCGGACCTAATACCGACGCTACCCCTACCGACTAATCCTAGGACCCTTTCGCCTGCTATTGCGTCCTTTCTATGCTATTTCTAAGACATTCCTACCTCACTATACATTCATCCGCGCCCAATATCATGGATAAAGGCTACCGATAAGGCTAATTAGGCCCCTATCTACTCGAAGAGGATCTCCATAGAAGAGATCATTTCTTAAACTAGGCTACTGCAACAAAGGGTGGGAAGAACTACAGTTTCGCTGTATTTAGTATATAGACCTGTTCCTATATCAGACAACCAGACTGGCAAGACACTCTATAGTATGTATGGGGTGTAGCGATACTTAAGTCAGGCTCTGCTAACTATTTCTTAATTTAGGATTACGACCCGCGGGACCCTTATACGCGATCGATATCTCCCCCCTCTCTCAATAGGCCTCACCAGTTCTTACTCCCTGTCTAGACTAAGCTCCTACGCTACTTTCGTCAGGAGAAGAGAGTCAATTTTGCAGGGCTCTACTACTTTATTAGTCGTTCGTAAGCGGGTCAGAATCGTTGCCTGGAATATACCTGCTAATGGATTCAGCGGATGGCAGCGTATGGGGATATGCCATTTAATAGGTTAAATAACCACGGGGTTTCTATAGACCCTAGAACTTGATTGTGTGTACTTAACTAAGTGGTGAGTCTACCACGAAGGATTTCGTCGGCGCGGAAGTCTTGAATCTATAAAACACTCCCTCCGAAGTAAGCTCCTATCCCATAGGGGTAGGTGGTATCTGTCACGAGACAGTCGTACCTTATCAGAGTTTTCAGGGGTATTATTTACATCACAGAGAATCCATCAGAATCCATTATCTAAGTAATAAGTCATTCGAACTCCCCTAGCATAGTCTTATAACCTATTTCCAACGCAAGGTTTATACTCTATACGCTAGATATCGTTCACGATATATATTTACATAACCAGGTTTCAATCCATTATGTCACTCCTAACCGCCGACCAGTTATTTACTCCGTTGCAAGAGTACCTAGTTATTTTGTGTCGTAAGTGCCAGCACGCTATTCGACCAAGTGATATTATTAAGCATTTACGACGCAGCAGCTATAAGATCCCCGCGTCGCATGCCCGCTAGGTCCAGGAGACTGTGAAGGCGTGGGGTAGATGCGTCGAGGATCCGCAGTTTCTGGAGCTTCCTAAGTCCGTCCGTCGACCCATCGAGGGTTTGGCTGTTCACACGGATAGCTTATTATGTACCATCACTACCGACTGTGGCTACGTGTGTCGATCCCGCGAGAGCCTTCGAAGGCATTAGCGTGAAGGGCACGGCTAGTCCACTGCCGCCCGCGGTCGAATCCCGTAACAAGATATACATATCATTCCCCAGTCGACCGAGGAGGCTATACAGCGGGTGGTGTGCCAGCGATTCTTCATAGCCGGTGCGGGATCGTATTACATATATATTCGATAGCCGTCCTGTGCCTAGCTGCCAGAGGAGCCCCCCGCACCCATCGCCGTCACTACCCGGCTTGAGCAACAGCTCGAGCAGTTAACAATCGACGCGGACAGAGTGGCTTAGGCCACTATCCGGCCCGGCACGATTAACGAGGTTAGTCTATAGTTACGCCGGTCGCGGTGGGCCGAAAATCTCCAGGGACTCGACCGGAGGTAGTTGTGTGATAGTATCGCGACTCCGGCCGAGGACGCCGACGGCAGTAAAGTAGTGGCACACCGGATCTAGGTCGCTATAGCCGAGGTTGCCTAGGTTAGCTAGTTGCTCACGAAGGCTACTGGCGAGTTCATTCGCAGTGAAGCTGCGCGCACCGAAAAGGATCGGAGCCCCGCTAAGGCACTGCAAGCATATATAGATATAGCGAGTATCTAGAAATATGTCGAGCTATAGTAGCGGGTGTTGATCTAGTTCCTATCAAAATACTAGGGACGACCGTTGACATCGGCATTGGATGTGCACCCTGTATGCTCCGTCATCACGTCTCTATCACTTTCTCTTATTTAAAGAGATACAGACTGACTTAATAGTGGGTAGCTCGTGCAAAGCTAAAACCCTATACTATGATACTGAAAATGTAGGTCACTAATGTTGCGTTAGGGAAGCACAGCTAGCGTATTAAGTTTCTCATCGATATTCTTAATGTTTGCAGTAAACCTAGTGAAGAAAGCGGTACTGGTGGTGGTAATGGCGGTATAGGAGGTGGTGGAGGTTGAACTGCTGACCTTACATATCATTAGGACATGTTTAGCGGGGCAACGGTACAGAACTAGGAATCTAGAGCGGCCATCTAAACTACCTCGGGGTCCATTGTTTGCTTAAGAATTATTGGACAGAATATGAAGTAAGAACCGATATGTTAGGTAACTATAGGGAATTACAATAAGCACTATGTTTTACTTACTTCCTTAGAAATGCACAAGTAGTAATTTTACTGAAACGAAATGGTTTTCTCTTCCTGCGGTCTGGATATAATGATGGATACTTAACGTCCGCTGTTTTGACACTCCTCTGATCTTTCCCTTAATCAATTAATTCAGATCAATCTGTCTATTAAATTAGTTCCCTTAGTAAATGAAACCCTCTTAGTGCATACTATATAATACTGTTGTAGCTTACTTTAACATAGTATATAAAAAGAGAAGAATTTCCAGCAGAAAGAAAAGAAAGTGACAGATCTATCCACGCAGAATAAGGCTCCCTGTCTTGACAATTTGAAGCTGCAGCATTTCTTAACTGCCTTATATTAACCCAGGAGTAGCACTAGTTAGTAATGAAAAGTCGCATATCCCGCCCAATATCCCGTATAAATCGCCTATATAGGACTTTGGCTTAATACCAGCCTCATAAATAGATTCCCAGTGCTTTAGCACGTCATCCGCAACTGCTATGACTGTCTTCCATGCATTCCTCAAACCAGGCCCCGTCGCTGCTTCTCTAACATAAAAGCGGGACTAATAAGCTATGAGCTGTGGTAGGGGGCGGTCGAAGTTACTAAAGGCCTTGATCATTGAAACTCGGCCCTAATCAACTTTCTTATAGACCGCACCCAAAAAGAGACCTAGCAATCTTCCCTGATCATCCTCATTCGTATTACAAGGGTGAGCTTGGCCTATTGTGATAACATTACTGTAGTATTTAATATTTTCCCCTGCCACACTCCCATACCAGTATACCTGTGAAGAGACGGTATCACACCGCGCTAGGAATAGCGACTGCCTTGCTGCATTGTACTCATATGTGACTCTCAAGGCCTGTAAGGATAGAGGAACATCCTCATATAGATCCTTTCTGCCAACATTGTAGAAACGGTCCACAAGAGCGTCATTGAGTTTGTACACCTCAGTTCCGACAGTAACAGGGTATTTGTCTGGTGCATCCTGTGCATATAAAGAAAAATACTGCCCCGAAAAATTGGCCGGCAAGTCAGCTCCAAGGAACATATCGCCCCATTCCCACTATATTCCAAAAGTGCTGATCGCGGCCCCTCCAGCGGTACCGTGTTTCGGATTGACCCCTCTAGTGCCGGTGATGATAATATAGGACTTAGTGAGATCGACTCCGGGTATCAGCAAAAGTGCGGTGATTTATGAAGCCGAAACGAGCTCTTGGCCACAGACAAGCTTGCAGATAGTGCCATCTGCCGTATAGGCAAAGACCTGTTCAAATAAGGCGCCAGTGTATATTGTCGTGAAGTTATACGCCTCCAAGTAGCCGAACTCGAATTCATTGGCGATGATGATAATCTTTGGGGATACCGGAGCACCCGGAGTGGCAGTTGTGATCAATGATGATGAAGTTGTGCTCATAGGTGCAGACGTTATAACAGTGGTCATAGTAGTGATGCTATCACATGCCACTGGATTCGCTCCAGCGAGAACAGCAAGGGCAATTATGCCTACTAGTGTGCGGGTGGCGAATACAACAAATGAATTCATTGTCTGAGGACTTGATACTCGCCGCGGATAGCCTGGAAATCGTCAACACCCCTACGTATTATATATAGAGATTGTTTATTTCTCTATCGTATCTGTCCTCCCCAAACTTTGTTACAGCGGCCGATCCCGGACACGCTAGCCACAGCTCTTCGCGTTTATCGTCGGTTAGCGCCTATTTCCTATCAATACCACCGACAACCTTAAGGGTGCTCTTATCTTATCCGCTTCTCGTCCACTAATCTTACCCTCTCATCTCATTTCCTTTTTACATCTCTTATCTCATCTCTTATCTTATCCTCTTGACTTAATATAGTTAACCGGTAAGCGACCTGATGGATCGCCAGCTCTAGACTTCGTAGCCAGGCTGGAGTTGTTATCTATTAAAACATGGTTTGGTGCTCGTGTTGTTGGCAAATCAGATTCCTAATCGTTAATTCAAGCGTAGATTGTGACCTTATGATATCTCTTACCGCTTTAGAATAAAGACGCTGGAGCCACGGTAGAACAAAGCCATGAAGGCGCGGCGTCCTAGCCAACCAATGATCGTGAGTTAAAGAGGCCGCGCTAACCCTCGCAATTTGATTACTCATCATGCGTCTTCTGATCAAGGGCCAACCATTCTTTAGTCCTATATAATAACGGTTATATGGATTCTAATACCTTTAATTCGAGCTTAATGGTCCAGACCTGGCTATTGAATATAGTTCGCGATATAAGAGATGCGTTATTTCTAGTGATCAGGGATTTATGTCCAATCTAGCGGGTCAGCACCAAATGCAGCCTAATCCTTAAGATCGTAAACTATTACAATAAAAATAGATTAGTTGCCGGATCCTTACCGATAGGACATTAGACCCTCGTCATACAGGATAAAATACGAGACCCGGTGCATAGATATCTACTATCCTTTCACAAGGGTCCGTTAATGTACCAATCTGATGTCCTGACTTGGTCCCATCTCGCTCAGCGGCCATCTTTTCTAACCTAATCGATAGCCGTTCTACTACGAGTATATCGATAACAGTCATGGCGGGTCTATTTCTAACCCAAGGATGTGGGTCCTCACGGAGAGATGTCGGAGCTTCTTCAAACCTTCAAACTCCGTTAAGTCGAATTAGGTAGCTCGTTACTGTATTTTGAGGTCTACTTAACCTAGCGTGATCGGAGAGACCAGCGAGAACGTAGCGATTTTCGTTTGCTTCCTTGCGCTACGTCCTCTATCTAAACTCGAAAAGAGCTGTGCTTAATATTGACCACTATTGTATACCATATATAATACTCCTATTTATACGTAAGGTAAGGACTTTTACCTCTAAGGAGCGGATATAGATCCTAGGGGCGACGGATACGTCCAAGGAGTGATAGAGGACCAACCATACGTTCAATTTCTGCACCTTTTCTGTGATAGTATCTACTTGCAGGGTAGAAGGCCTGTCAATCAGGTAGGAGAAAACACCAAGTCAAATTAAGTCAAAGACTGTTTCTTGAGGATCCTCTCAAGGAGCTCCCACTCTGGGGCTATTTAAC
>PZKB01000172.1:0-54567 GCA_003852855.1 Penicillium sp. MT2 MMC-2018 | reverse complement strand
ACTGCAGGATCGGGGAGGGTTGTGTGAGAGGTGGGTAGTTGGTGGTAGGAGCTGAGCTGTAACCTGCAACCGGGTTCTTCTGTTTGAGGATTGAGGGTTGAGGCCCGAGGATGACACTCCGAGGTCGCAGTCAGGTGACGGGGAGGTTGTCGGAGAACCAACAGTGTTGCAGAAATCAGCAAAGCAGTGCGGGAAGGGGAACAAGGTCACCACCTGAAACGGGAGCTCCAGAGCCGCAGTCGGGGGGAACGTGTGACAGGCGCGATAAGAAGGTTAGCCCCGGCTATTCGCTCTCCGCCTTGGTCACTCTCCTACTCCATCGTATGGGATTGAACGACATGGGATGACTCAATTGATAGCTAGAGATAACGAAAGAAGAGCAAATGCATACATTATTATGATCGGGAACATGGAGGGTGTCATGATCTGTTCGCCAACTGGTAAAGCATAATATTGGAGAGCATTCATTATTATTGATCCTTGGCGCGTCTTGGTCCTCGTGCCTGTTGATCGATCCCTTGCCTGGAAGAGAGAAAAACCCACTGTACTTTGGGTTTGGTAATTCCTTCCCCTCGGTGAATTCAACGTGGAACTATCTGAATCTATGCAAGTACGGCTCTCCAAAGAGGTCAGTCAGATGCCATCAATGGATTGTATCGATTATCTCTGGAATCATGATCCAACCACAGGTCCCATCACTATCTTGGCACACATGTCACGTGCCCGTATATTTTACGCGTATGGTACCATACCGTCCGGCTACGACGTTGCAGGGTTGCATTCCCCGGGTTTTCTTCATGGGCAGCATCGTTTGCCGACTTCACCGGATGCAACTCCTTCGCCCCTCGATGGAACCTTCACCCTGGATCCACTTTTCCCTATTGTCGAACAGGACGCTGGTACTGTGTCTGTGGCGTAATAGAGAAGATTTGACGTTGACATATTCATCGCCAATGGTTTTGTACCACCTGGTCAATGATTGCGAAATAGGAACAGGAAAAGTAGGCATCTTGTTCTCGGAGGGGGGCGATTCTACTGTCTGGTTCATACCGTGATAACTTGATATCGCAAGCGTCTTGCACAGGATATCATGATGGCCTCATCGGCTCATAGAACCTCTGATATACCCTGATAAGTCACAATAAAGGCGCGAATCAGACGCACGGGAATTGACTCGTGGACTGCCATTCAAGAGTTCGACGTCAACGGATTCCTCCTCACAAGGGCATTATCATAATATCATTGGGTCTAACTATCCATTTCCCACATGGCGCATGCGACGATACATTTGCGGAGGATCCCATTCGAATCCGCAGCAAACGTCGACGTAACAGAGTTAGAGCCCAACGAGCGGCCCACTACAACAGTACAACCACGACACGATCGCCTTGTCACTGTCGTACATTTTGCCTCGACGTAACCAATCCATGGGCCCCCCGTTGCGCGTTCTGCCTTTTTATCTCGCGAGCTTCTTTCTGGTCGCTTCATCTGCTCTTTTCCACTTTCCACGACTCTGATCATTTCTAATCTCACCATTCTTCTTCACCCTTCACCCTTTCACCATCCCCCTTGCATCGCGGCCCGAGTTCCCTTCATCAGCCCTACCGGTATCCTCGATCTACACGCCCCGCTGACGTAACCACCATGTATGCGCTATCGCCTCTGTTTCTCCATGATCAGAACTGACCAGAGCTTTGTGTTGATTTTCTAGGCGTGTCATCATCCGTGAGGACCCTCAGCAGGTCTCCGTGTACATCGCCGAGTACATCGTCAGTAAGTCATGCACTCCTGCGCTCGAATCGGCCCTCGCCGTCGCTTCATATACATCCACGATAAACTAACAGCTTCCCTCTCTCAGGTCGCATCAAGGCTTTCAAGCCCACCGAGACCCAGCCCTTCGTCCTGGGCCTGCCTACCGGCTCCAGCCCCGAGATCATCTACAAGATCTTGGTCCAGCGCCACCGCGCGGGCGAGATCTCGTTCAAGAATGTCGTGACCTTCAACATGGTAAGTCCTACCACCACGCCTAACCAAACCCAGCACCAAAATCCAAATCCTAACCCCTCTTTTTGACAGGATGAATACGTCGGTCTGCCCCGCGACCACCCCGAGTCTTACCACAGCTTCATGTACAAGCACTTCTTCTCGCACGTCGACATCCCACCCCAAAACATCAACATCCTGGACGGCAACGCGCCCGACCTAGCCGCCGAGTGCGCCTCCTTCGACGCCTGCATCGCCCGCTACGGCGGCATCGAGCTCTTCCTCGGCGGCGTTGGACCGGACGGCCACATCGCCTTCAACGAGCCCGGATCCTCGCTGGCCAGCCGCACGCGCGTCAAGACCCTCGCCTACGACACCATCCTCGCCAACTCGCGCTTCTTCGACAACGACGTCAACAAGGTACCCCGCATGGCCATGACGGTGGGCATCCAGACGATCATGGACGCGCGCGAGGTTGTCATCGTCGCGACGGGGGCGCACAAGGCCTTCGCCGTGCAGAAAGGTCTCGAGGATGGCGTGAACCACATGTGGACTCTGTCCGCGCTGCAGCTGCACCCCCACCCGCTGATCGTGTGCGACCGGGACGCGACGCTGGAATTGAAGGTTAAGACGGTGCGGTACTTTGAGTCTATTGAGCAGGCGGGGACGGATGCGCGTACTCAGGGACCCCCGCTGGTGTACCGGCCGCGGACGTATGTGCCTGCGCCGCTGCCGGCGAAGAAGATTACTTCGGGGATGACGCCTACGCCGGACCGCACGCCTGTCAAGGTGCCCAAGGATTTACGTATTAATACCGAGCTGCATCGGGCTATGGATGAGGATGAGTTGACTCCTGATAGCATGTCGTCGCGGATGGTGGACTCGGCGATTGGTGGGCTGGACGGGGCTTTGAAGAACGATTTGATCTTTGATCGGATGGGTGCTCGCTTGATGCCGCTGTGAGGAGCGTGGCATGGCATTGCAATCTCGCAATGGGGGACGTGGATGAACAATCACCCCTCTTTTTTTGGGTTTTCTTTCATATTCGCTCGGGAGAACTGGGATCTGGGGTTTTCTTTTCCTTTTCTTCTATCTACTATCTCAACTGGGACTCGACATGGCTGCATGGTTTCTTTTACATTTGATCTACCCTTTTGTTTCATACTCATTTTCTGACTACGGGATTCATCAAATCGAGGAGTTACATTCGTTACAATTATCATGACTTTGATAGAAAGGGCAATGGCATGGTTGATAAGCCTTTCGGATAAATTGCATGTGACTAGTTTGTTATCGTCGTCTCGTCATGATCTTCTAGACGTGAATATATCAACCAGTCTACTCTACTTCTTGGGTTCAATAACCGAGTACCAAAGGCATGTATTGTGTCGAGGAAACCAAGTTGATTAAATGGGCATGTTTCCTAACCCAAGCTTTTAAATGCAAGTCTATCCAATTATGACCAAAACCCCATGTTCACACATCACGTCGTAGAGATTAGAAAAGAACCCCCAGAGTCCAAACCCAGCACCGTTCAGAGCTTGGCAAAAACCGTCGCCACAGTCCCACTCATATCAATAAGGGTACTCTTATTCTGCAACCACGCCTCGATCCCCTTACGCCCATTCTCAACCCCCAGCCCACTCTTCTTCCATCCACCAACAGCCATCTCAGCCGGACTCTCACCCCAGGTATTCACCCAGGTAATACCAGCCTGCAGCTGATCAATAACCCTATGCGCCTGATTGAGATCCTTCGTAAACACACCTGCCGCAAGACCCATCTCAGTAGCATTGGCGCGGCGCACAGCCTCCTCAACGGAATCGTAGTACAAAATCGACATGACGGGCCCGAAAATCTCCTCCTTCACGATGCGCATCTCGTCCGTGCAGTCCGTGAACACGGTCGGTTTCACCCAGTATCCGGCCTGCAGGTCCGCGGGCACATCGGGCTTACCGGGACCACCAGCCAGCAGGGTTGCGCGGTCATTCTCGATGCCGTGGCGAATGTACTCGACGACCTTTTTGTAGTGGACTTCTGAGCTGAGGGGGCCGTAGTTGGTTTGCTCGTCGAAGAGGGGGCCCGCGCGGACGAAGGACATTTTCTCGAGGAGGCACTTCTCGAACGCGGTTTTCAATGAGCGGGGCACGAAGACCCGCGTGCCGTTCGTGCAGACCTGGCCCGTGCTGTAGAAGTTGGCCATCATTGCGCCGTCGACGGCGTTTTCGAGGTCTGCGTCTGGGCAGATGATGAGTGGGGATTTGCCGCCCAGCTCCATGGTGACGTATTTCATGTTGCCGGCGGCGGTGCCGGCTACCTTCATGCCTGTTGATACTTGGCCGGTGAAGGAGACCTTGGCGATGATGGGGTGGCTAGTTAGGTAGGCGCCGACGTCGCCGGCTCCGTTGACCACGTTGAAGACTCCGGCGGGGAGGCCGGCCTCGGTATAAATCTGGGCGAGGGTCTCGCCGTGGAGAGGGGTGTATTCGCTGGGCTTGTAGACCATGGTGTTACCAGCGGCCAAGCAAGCGGCGGATTTCCAGAGGGCACTAAAGAATCAAGTTAGCATCAAAATAACCGGGAGCTGGCTTCGACGTCCCAGACGGGGGACGGACGTACATCTGGATAGGGTAGTTCCAAGCACCAATACCCGCGCATACACCCAAAGGCGATTTCTTCGTATACACCCAAGCATCCTCGCGGAGCTGTGTCGTCTCGCCATTCAGGCCACCGCCACCAATAAAGTTGGCATAGTACTCGAGCACGTCTGCGCCCGTCACCACGTCCACGGTACTCGTCTCAGTAAACGCCTTGCCAGAGTCTAGCGTCTCAACACGAGCAATCTCATCATTGCGCTCGCGCAGCAAAGCAGCCGCCTTCTGCAAGATCCGCGCGCGAGCAATATACGTCGTTTTCGACCAAACCCCGAAGGCACGCTCAGCAGCTGCAATCGCAGCATCAACATCCGAGTTCGAAGCAACCTGCACGTCGGCCAGCGGCGTTGCAGTGGCGGGATCAATAGTTCGGAAGGTCTTCCCGGACGAAGCGGCGCGCACCTGGCCGTCGTAGTAGAGCTGACGGGTCGGGAAGGGGAGGGCCATGGCGGAGACAAGGATGATGAGCTCTGTTATCTGGGGAGGAAGAGGGGGAAACAGATCAAGTCGGGTCGAAGAGAGTTTACAACGGTGCGAGAAAGTACTTTTGGTTCGACGACAGTATTACTATTCTTCTTTATCGGGGTGCTGACTTGCTGTGGCCATTCGCCTGCCCTGCATGCGACACCGCCTTTGGGGACCTCGGAGGGACGCCGGCAAAGCGCGGCATTGGTGGAGCCTAGCGCGGCGACTTGTGCAAAATGGGACTAGCATTGCCGCCGTGCATTAGCGTGACCGGATTGTCGGGGGTCGATGAGCCGGTGGCGGTCGCCAGTTCGTTGGGTGTCTCGTGGGAGCAATTTCCCCCAGTAGGTGAAAGGTTCAGAACCTCAGATGGAGATAGACAATATGATGGCCCAGAAAACAGTCCATGCTAGGCGCTAGCTCTCGGCACACTCACCGCGGCTAGTGGCTTAGTGGTTCGCGGGAAAAGAGGACTCAGAAGAGTATCGTGGCCCAGGCTGAGGAACGCGGGAAGCGGGGAATTGGTGACGTAGTGGCGTTCGTTTTTGAGGTCTTAAAAAAATTTAGCGGGACGTTTCAAGGGGGGCTGAGACGTTTCCATAGTACAAGTGGGCAGCATGGAGATGAAGTCGAACACAAAGTACAATTAACTATTGTCTGCTATCTCACGAGACTGACTTAGCCGCGCTAATCTCCCACCTCCCTTCAGTAGCTCGACATCCATTTAGGATAACGAATCCATATAGTCTTTTATCTGCTATCTTTTTGTCGTCTTGTCCTATCTTCAGTTCTGAACAGCCCTGTAGATCCGATCCTATCGTGCTGCGCCAGCCCGGTGGGCCGTGGGTTATCTAATAGTCTCCACTTTACTGTCCTTCGCCACCACTCACAGTCAGCCAATTCGGCCGGGGCAGAAAAAATCGTGTAAAAGAAAAAAAAGAGAGAGACAGAGCCACGACCGAATCAAGGTACTCCGTCGAGAATCCGTAGAGATTGGAGCAACTGCATAACCCGATCTGACCATCAGACCATACTCTCTGCTCCTTGGCCCCAACTCAAGAAGAGATCCATTATCTATCGTATTCCGCTCGTTTAAAACCAAGTGGCGGTCTCCCCCCGAATTCTCCTCCCTTCTCAACTTATCTTCCCCTCTTTCCCCTCATCCTCCTCCAACTATACACAACATGGCAACCACCAACGACCTCCCTGTCTCCGACCTCAACAGCTACGACTATATCGTCGTCGGTGGTGGTACCGCAGGTTGCGTGATTGCTGCGCGCCTGGCGCAGTACCTTCCCAACAAGCGAACTCTGGTCATTGAGGGTGGTCCCAGCGACTTCACCGATGACCGCGTGCTCAACTTGAAGGAGTGGCTGAGCCTCCTGGGCGGCGAGCTGGACTACGACTACCCTACCACCGAACAGCCCAACGGTATGTTCCTTGCGAAGAGATGGAAACCACCCTCGCAATCCCCGTGCTGACGCTCCAATGCTATAGGCAACAGCTACATCCGCCACTCGCGCGCCAAGGTTCTGGGCGGCTGTTCCAGTCACAACACTCTGATTTCTTTCCGCCCCTTCGAGTATGACTGCCAGCAATGGGTCGCTAAGGGCTGCAAGGGCTGGGACTTTGAGACCTTCACCCGTGTGATCGATGGTCTGCGCAACACTTTCCAGCCCGTGCACGCCCGGCATCGCAACCAGCTGTGCAAGGACTGGGTCCAGGCCTGCGCCGACGCCATGAACATCCCCATCATTGACAACTTCAACGCAGACATCCGCAGTAAGGGTCAGTTGACCGAGGGTGTCGGCTTCTTCAACGTCTCCTACAACCCGGACGATGGTCGTCGCAGCAGTGCCTCCGTTGCCTATATCCACCCTATTCTGCGTGGTGACGAGAAGCGTCCCAACTTGACCATCCTCACCAACGCTTGGGTTTCCAAGGTCAATGTTGAGGGTGACTCTGTTACCGGTGTCAACGTGACCTTGCAGTCTGGTGTTCAGCACACTCTCCGCGCCAAGAAGGAGACCATCCTCTGCGCGGGTGCCGTTGACACCCCGCGTCTGATGCTGCTGTCTGGTCTAGGCCCCAAGGAGCAGCTTTCTTCCCTGGGCATCCCCGTCGTCAAGGACCTGCCCGGTGTTGGCGAGAACCTGCTCGACCACCCGGAGAGTATCATCATGTGGGAGCTCAACTACCCCGTCCCCCCCAACCAGACCACCATGGACTCCGACGCCGGTATCTTCCTGCGCCGTGAGCCCCCCAACGCAGCTGGATTCGACGGCCGGGCCGCCGACATCATGATGCACTGCTACCAAATCCCCTTCACCCTCAACACCGCCCGCCTGGGCTACGACGAGCCCATCAACGCCTTCTGCATGACCCCCAACATCCCTCGCCCCCGCTCCCGCGGCCGTCTGTACCTAACCTCCGCCGATCCCTCCGTGAAGCCCGCGTTGGATTTCCGCTACTTCACCGACCCCGAGGGCTACGATGCCGCCACCATCGTGGCCGGCCTCAAGGCAGCCCGCAAGATCGCCCAGCAATCGCCCTTCAAGGAGTGGATCAAGCGCGAGGTTGCTCCCGGTCCCGCGATCCAGACCGACGAGGAGCTCTCCGAGTACGGCCGCCGCGTGGCGCACACCGTGTACCACCCGGCTGGTACCACCAAGATGGGTGATGTGGCCCGGGACCCGATGGCTGTCGTGGACCCGACCCTGAAGATCCGCGGTCTGAAGGGTGTTCGCATCGCTGACGCCGGTGTCTTCCCGGAGATGCCCACGATCAACCCCATGCTCACGGTTCTGGCTATCGGTGAGCGTGCCGCGGAGCTGATTGCCGAGGAGGCTGGCTGGACCCGCTCGCAGCCCCGTCTGTAAGTGCTGCACGACTTGGGGTAGCGGGATTACAGTTCGAGGCACTTCTCACGCCGGGCATTGGCGTCACTGGATTGACCCAGGCCAATGCCCGCGTGAAAAGTTGTATTTCTGGTTTATTTGGTGTTCTGCATATAAGCGAGTAACGAGAGATTCGAGGGAACGAAGGTGAGAGTTTCACTGCGCAGGCGTGTAGACTCTTGGCCCAGTCCGTTGGAGGACGGTTCCCCCGGTCTATCAGGAGTCCGCCAGACGGACCTGGTGTTCTTTTTGGTTTGGATATTTTGGACGTATTTACGTATATACCACTCTTTGCACGGGGAGACTGCCATTTGGATGGGGTTACCACTGTTTGTCAGGATGTGTCGGGACGACATGATTTGATAGGAAAAATCTAAAAAGTAGAACAAACTTCTCAAATAAGTACCCTTATGAATCAAACTCTCTCATTCGATTCGAATTTGACTCGTTAAAGCCCTTGTCTATGGACTTGAAATGAGCTTTTGCTTAATGCCAGTACTTGTGCTTGTGCATGTAATAAATGGAATACAAAGAATCCCAACGCCGAGCCCTGAATCGCGAGATATCCCAAACATGCCAGGCAGAAGCCCGAGAAGATCGAAGAATAACCAAGAAAGGAAAAACCAAAGTGAATACCTAAAGTCAAGAAAAGAAAACAACTTCCTCCAATCTCCTCAGACACCCCCCTTATCAGCATCATGAATCTTCACCCCCAACTTCCACACCTGATCAACGGTCAACACCGGCCCAGCATCAGGATCATCCAATTCTCCCAGAACCACCAAATCCGCATCCGCCCCCGCGTCAAGGCACCCCTTCACCCCCTCCAAACCCAACAACCTCGCCGGCACCGCCGTAGCCGCATTAATCGCATCAGCGGTCCCAGCCCCCGCCCACCGCCGAAAATTATTCACGCACTCAATCAGCGTCGCCGACGAGCCCGCAATCTTATCCGACCCCTCAAGCGTCAACCGAGCCCCCGTCTTCACAATCCTCTCCCCATTCGTCCACTCATACACCCCATCCGGCAAGCCACACAACCGCATCGCATCCGTAACTAGCACCAACCCCTCCGGATACGCATTATACGCAATCTTAATCGACGTCGGGTGCAGATGGATCCCATCCGCGATAACGCCGTAGAACGGACGGCGGCGCTCGCTCTGTCCCAGGAGCCCGAATACCCCCGGGTTGCGGTGGTAGAAGGGCCGCATGGCGTTGAAGAGGTGGGTGACCATGCGGGCGCCGGCGTGGGTGGCGGCCACGGCTTGTTCGTAGGTTGCGTCGCTGTGGCCGATGGAGTAGATGATGTTTGCGGCGGTGATGTGGGGGATTTGGGTCATCATGTTGCCGACTTCCGGGGCGGCGGTGATCATTTTTATGGGAGATTGATGTGGGGCCGGTGGGGAGAGGTTGGAGGCGCCGTAGCAGTGCAGGAGGTCGTCGTAGGTGTGGGCTGCGCGGAGGACGTCGGGTTTGTGGATGCCGTTGCGGTTGGGGTTGATGAAGGGGCCTTCGACATGGGCGCCCAGGGATTCGGCGCCGTCTTGGGGACGGTGGGTTGCGGCTGTTGGGCCGAGGGAGGGGAGGACCTGGAAAAAAGACATTAGTATATGCTTTGGATATGAGGCGTGAGTATTGGGGTTGTTATAGGCTTGTTCTTACCTGCCAGTATACCTCGGGCGTGGAGCTCACCACCGTAGGCAAGTAAGAGGTTACGCCGGTGCGGGCCAGGCCCTGGTTGACGAGGCGCAGACCCTCGTCGTACTCATCTTTGGTTGCGCAGGGAACGGAAAAGTCGAAGCCTTGGGCGCCGTTGAGTTGGGTGTCGATCAAACCCGGTGCCAGGATGCGGCCGCCCAGATCGATGATTTCATCGGGGGATAGGTGAAGCTCGTAGAAAGCCTCTTGGTCTTTGAGGATCTTGCCGGACAGAGAGTCAGTCCAGAGATCTTGTTCGACCAGACTGGACCCGCGCACGAGCCGGCAGTTGGTGAATTTGGTGATGCGCGGCGTGTTGGGAGCGCTAGTTTTGCCGGGCATGGTGAGTGTCGTTGATCAAGTGCCGAAATGGCGATGTAGACCACGCGCCGAGAGGCCAAGGAAGTCTCGAAGACGAGAGAGTCAAGGGTAAACAAGAAACCGAGAGAGGTGAAAGGGGCGCTCTGCTGATTGTTTGTCTCAGGTTCCAGGCACCAGGGGAAGAAATAGGAAAGTCGACGTCAGAAGTATTGGCAGATAAAGGGCTTGGGCTGCACAATGATGTAACGTGCGATTATCTTGTGTGCTAGACTGTAGACTGTAGAGGTGACATCGGCATGCCGATGTGGTAGAACGGCAGACACCACCAGTGCGGCGGCAGTGGCGCGGGACTATGGGGGTAGTGTGGTAGTCGATAGTCATTGACATTGGACCCGTAGTATGCAGTAAGTTAGTACGTTGGTACTGACTACCTACTGGCGATAGGTTGTGAGTGCCGCTGTGGGCACTGTAGTATGGGTAATCTATGTAATATAACACGTATCCATACTGTCCCTTACCAGACGGGGTCCCCGCATGCGGAGAGTTGCATGCGGCAGAATCATGAATGCGACTCTCTGGTCTTGCGGTCGCATCGGCGGCGCTTCTTCCTTCTTTGTTGGTCAAGATCAGTGTCCAGTGTCCACTTTTCAAAGGTTCAATTCTTCGGTCCTGGTTATGCCGAGTCTTGCCCAGATATCCTGCCCGAGTTTCTGCATTCCCCATTCTCCATCAGAACCTCCATCTTCTACCCAGTGAGCACTGAGCAGCGCTCCCCGGCCCGTGGTCCGGTCGCTCGCTCCAATGAGTTCTCCGATTTCTCCAGACTCCCCGCACTGTCTGTCCACACGAGAAGAAAAAGAACACCTAGAACTATATCCACAACCTGTTTCGCCAGGCAAATCTTGTTAATAATTCACTCAATTGCCTCCGCAATGCTCCATTGTATGTTCCATTGTATGATCCGATCGACTCCAGCGTCTCATTCTGCTGGGCAACTGATATCTATGAAACATGGTAAGACTAGCATCTGCCTAGCTCGGCTATCCTTTTTAGCGTGTCTCCATGCTTTTTTTTAGCCTCAGAAAAAAAAAACAGCCCCCAAATAGCCGCGCAACACCCAAGTAGTTCTTCATAAATCTGTTTCGGCTCGCTCTGAATCTCTGATTACTCTCCTTCATTCTTCATACTTGGTACTATTCCTCAGATCGAGCAGTGCTCTCACGTGGAAAAAGACCAACAAGAAACAGGCCACTGGACCAGACCCGTCAACATTCTTGCCCCTTCCTCCAGAAGCATTGTTGATCCTCCCCTTCCCATCCAGCTCTGCTTTTCTCCCCTCTCAATCTCTTCTTCCCTCGTTGCCTTCTTCGCCTCACCAAACCATCATGACGACCACTCCTCCCGAGTCGGACTGGTCGCAGACCCAAACGCCCGTCCTGGGCTCGTCAACGGGGCAAGAGAAGCCCGTCCCGTTAGACGTCGAAGATCCCGAGCCGGGACAAGACCATGCCGTGGTCGGCAAGCCGTGGATGTACAAGCCGCTTTTCAAGATCGGAAAATGGGAAGCCCCCTGGTTCGCCTCGCCCGATATGCAGCTGTATCTGGTTTCCTTTGTGTGTTTCCTCTGTCCCGGCATGTACAATGCGGTCTCGGGTCTTGGTGGTGGTGGTCAGGTCAACCCGACCGATGTGAACAACGCCAACACCGCCCTGTACAGCACCTTTGCCGTGGTGGGGTTCTTCGCAGGCTCGATCGCTAATCGGATTGGTCTCCGGATTACGCTGTCGCTTGGTGGGTTTGGATACTTTTTGTATACCGCCGCCTTGCTCTCGTATAACATCAACCAGAATGCGGGCTTTTTGATCTTTGCCGGAGCCTTGCTGGGTGTTTGTGCGGGTCTTTTATGGTGTGCGCAGGGCGCGGTGATGATGAGTTATCCCCATGAGCACGAGAAGGGAAAGTATATTGCAATCTTCTGGGTGATTTTCAACCTGGGTGGTGTCATTGGCAGCTTGGTGAGTGAATCACACGCCTTGAACTATCTGGAAAACTACAATCACTAATACATGGTAATTGTAGGTCCCTCTCGGTCAGAACATGCACAGCACCGCGGGTAACGTCAACAACGGCACTTATATCGCCTTCCTTGTCCTGATGGCCGTTGGATTCGTCTTGTGCTGGGGTCTCGTCGATTCAAAGTACATCAAGCGCAACGACGGCTCGCGCGTGATCGTGATCAAGAACCCAACCTGGAAATCCGAGTTCCTGGGTCTGTGGGAGACCCTGTTGAGCGACTCGTACATCGTTTTCATGTTCCCCATGTTCCTGGCCAGCAACTGGTTCTACGGCTACCATTTCAACGCCGTCAACCTGGCCTACTTTACCGTGCGCACCCGCGCGCTGAACAGCCTTCTGTACTGGTTGATGCAGATGGTCGGCGCCTTTGTGTTTGGCCAGCTCCTGGACATGAAGTGCTTCTCGCGCCCGACCCGCGCCAAGATCAACTTTGGTATCCTCATGGCTATCACATTGGGTATCTGGGGCGGAGGCTATGCCTTCCAGAAGCGGTATACTCGGGAGACTGTCAAGGCCGACACGGATTTCATGGACAGTGACTACATCGGCCCTATGTTCTTGTACATGTTCTATGGTTTCTACGATGCTGCTTTCCAGACTTGCACCTACTGGTGAGTAGCATGTCCTCTTTCGTGGACATGCCCTCGATCGGGACACTTTGAATTTTACTAACATTGTTGATGCAGGTACATGGGCTCTCTCTCCAACAACGCACGCAAACTAGCCAACTTTGCCGGTTTCTACAAGGGTATCCAGTCTGCCGGTGCCGCAGGAATGTGGCGGTAAGTGCCCACATCCTTTGCGAGAAAAGTGTCCTTCTCTAATACCTTTCCAGCATGGACGCCCAAAAAACCCCCTTCATGACCGAGTTCGCTTCCTGCTGGGGTCTGCTCCTCGGAAGTATGTGCATTGCCTCCCCCGTGATCTTTTTCAAGGTCAAGGAGAGCACCGCCGTCGAAGAGGATCTCCGCTTCTCGGACGAAACTACCGCTGAAGTCCTGGGTGAAACGGAAGAGGCATCTGAAAAGCCCCATGCCGAACAGGATAATGGCAGTAAGGCGTAGGGGTGGTGGGGTCACTGATCGCATCTATCACCACTTTCCTACTTTAATATCTTTTTTATACCTTGCTTCTCTGTTCGATTTTTGTGTATTTTTATTTTGCATTTCATGGACGCCAGGGATCCATGTATATTACGCGGCGTGATCTCCTCTTTCACCTACTGGGCGGGTTTTTGATTTGACACGTGAACTACGGCCGATAGGCGTCCTTTCCCTTTTGACTTCCTAACTTCATTGTAGTAAGATGACTAGTATTAATCCAAACATGAAGGAAAATGGGCTTCTTGGAATAACCCTATTTAGCGGTAGGTTGCCGCTTCATTCGTTCTTGACGAGATATCTCGGCAATCACTGAGAAAAATTCCCAAGCTCCAGCCTTGCCTGCGTCCGTTTCGTCCTTTTGACATGCTGCTCCGCCCGGTGACTCATCATAGCATAACAGACGAGGTACGTCTACTTAGGCGTTACAAGGAATAAAATATTGGAGCTTAGCGAATTGGAAAACCTGAGTGAGAATGTACTCTTACGCCCTACACAAATAGAGCTTTATGTAATATAAAATATCGGACAGAATATGAGGCGGAATTTTTAAAACCGCCGGTAGACTAATAATGCACTATATATAGCTGGCATTCTTTATCTATACCATTATTTCCTGTTCTGACAAAGAATAGTAGGGATTTTGCCCCTTGAGTATAATCGTAACGTACCTTGTTATCGTATTTTTCCTCGGGTGCCTTAAGGTAGAACAAGGCTGAATTCATAGAAGGAATGCAAGGGCATGCTGCATAGAGGGGCACTGAGATAGAGTGTATAGGAGTTTCGTGTAATTTGCAACTTATAGTGACTGACTACCCATGCCTTAGGAGCCGTGAGTGATTCATTTCGCAACCTGATCATGCACCACGCCGAAACTCGTACCTTTTTGAAGTACTACCTCGACCGACGGATTGACAACCACCTTCCCGCCATCATCCGAGGTCTGAACCCAGATGATGATATCATGCATGCGGCTTATCGAATGAGCCAGATAATTAACCCCGACCGACCCAAGAATTGACGACTGCTCAATCCGTCTCAGTCAACCAATGGCCTGAATTTTCCGCCCTCATCTAGCATCGCGATAAACTTGGCCGACGGTTCCGCCGTCCGCTTTCCCAGCACCGGGGAAGTGCAAAATACAGAAGCTATCAAAAATTGAATCAAGAGCTTAGTACTGCTAAGGAACGGGCTAGAAACGCGTTGCTAGTATAGCTTCAAAAGAAATATAATAGAGACTAGCCTATATTAGAAGTACAGCGGCAGCTATCGGAAACTAAACTGGTCGAATCGGTGACAACAAAACTTCAGTATACGGAGGAGCTACCTAAGCCACAGAAACGGTTAATTAAGTGTCTTCTAACTCTATTAGCGCCGATACTAGACGAAGAAATACACCGGCGTACCGAAGCTATTAATGCCGTTGCTGCTTACTGTTAATTCGAGGATGGTATCACCTATCGTTTGCCATAAAACAACCGGGTTAAATGCCATATAATCGGGCGCCGATATCACGTAGATCAGAAGCTGGAAAGGGAAGCGACTAACGTCCAGACTCAATCAGCAAGCCCCCACGAAAATACCATTCGATCTATCACAAAGGACCATCGACCCTTATTTTGCTATAATTATGTAGGGCAGCAAAACCTAACCCTCAAGAAGCGCGTACAGCAATTCTCATCTCATAGTGATATTTCGAAGCATACCAAGCAAAAACATCTACAGAGCCTTTCATCGAGCACTGTTATTGCCTGTAATGTTTGCGCTAAAGAGTTTGCAGAAGTCAAGCACTTTCAGCGCCATGCTAATGATTCTCACTCGACTGTGACCGGACCTTTATGGCGCGCACTCTCCAGGAATGACTCATTTTAATTTTTGTGGATAAAATTTACTAGATCCTTGAATTTAAAGAGCTAGATGACCTGATTAGTCTCCATATGACCAGTTTCAAATATCCCGAAGTAGCAGTAGGAGTACCAAGAGGAAGATCTAGCAATATATCCTTATTTCGAATCTTAGCGCAGTTATGCGATGTGTCGGAGCTAGCTAAATCAGTATACGCTAGTATGCGTAGGGGGAATGAGATCCAAGATGAGCGTATTGATGGTCTCTCAAATCTAGCAAAATAGTAGCTAAAATATCCGTGTGACGGGAGTGAGCTAACCAAATCTGGCTAGGAGGTAGCATCATATCGACACGATGTTTTGCAGCGAGGAGAGAACTGGTTCTCCTTTTTCAAAGAGTTGACATCAATTACCTAGATGAAATTTTTGGCTATGATATTGGCAACATGTTTCAAATGTACTGAAGCACTAGAGCTTGCGCTGCGGTAAAGGGAGAACTGGCCCTGTCTTTCTTTGAACTACGTTGCTGCTTAAGCCAAGGTGGGGCAAAATACTAGGGCACCAATCCGTGTCAGGCTTAGGGCCGCAGTCCCTCCCCATCTTAGCGCCGCAGTTCCGCAGCCTCCCATGCGAAGTCACTTTCTCCTGTAGTCGTCCAGGATACTGTAGCTAGCACTCGATGAGGTTAATATAAGCGAACCACTTGCTATAACTGATAAATATTCGGTCCGCTCCCTTCAGAAGCCCTCGCTCAAGAAGTAAACGCCCCTATATAGAGGCATACTAATAAAAAAAGCAGTCCTGAAACCCCGTCGCGACAGCTAAGTCTATTTGGTTCTGATAGGGGACGATGCGTTCGGAAAGGACTGCTTTGAATAGACGGTGCAAAGAATTCGCGATGATGGCAGTATGACTATCATATCTTTATACATTGCCTTTTTGACTTAGGTAAGTCTCTGCCACTAGAAGCTATTACCGGGAAATTTTTCTTCATACTATTTTCTAAGCGTGTACTATAGAGTCCTTCGAAAAACAGGCTGATTTCTCCCGGACAAAGTGAATTTGGTATTGATAAAGAAAGAAACATTCAAAAGGTTCTTTGTTAGGGTATATCCCATCCTAGAGTACATTCCATACGGTGGTCTAAGGTTTCTAGTAAGACGATGGTTGACTTCTTACTCGTTCTTTGGCTCACTGGGCAACTCACTGACGTCGGGAAGGGTAACCTGAGTCGTAGCGAATTTTCTGGCTGAGACCTTTTGCTGAAACAGGACGTTGAGCTCCCCATAGGTCCGGCCGCTTGGTTCAGGAACACAGAAATAGGTATACACAACGGACAAGACGCACGTTCCGCCATAGAAATACCCCGCTTTCGCGCCCCAGTTCCATGCCGACGGGTTCAGCATATATGGGGTGATGATGTTGCTGATGATATTGAGGATATTATATGATGCACGAGCCAGCACAATCGATTTGGTGCGCAGCTGGACGGACGGGATCTCAGCCACTAGTGAATAGCAAACGGGGCCGATCGTGACATCGTAAAAGAACGCGTAGACCAATAGTAGAGAGCCCACGACCCAGGCTAGTCGAGTCTTCTGGCTGCTGTCGGTGGTGTGCTGAGCGACACCCAGGCCACCGATTACCAGCAAGGTCACAGCCAAAATTTCCAGGCCCCACAGGTAAAGGGCCCGTCGGCCAAACCGGGGGAGCATTCCCCAGGCAATAAACACGCCGACAATACCGAGGGCATACTGTACGATCGTCATATTGAAGGCAGAGGCTGTCGGGAGTCCCGCTTGCTCATAGAAGTACGTTGAATAGACGCGTAGCCCTGTCCCAGATAAGATCTGAATGCACCAGACGCAACAAGCGATGATAGTACGGCGGCAATCGACCCCGCGGAAGCAATCCAGATAGCGGGCGCCGGTCCCGGCTTCGCGCTCGTTCTCTGTAGTCACCACCATCAGTGCAACTGCCTCGCCCACATCAAAGTCGATTTGACTCCGCGATGTTAAACGAAGGAGTGCTGCCTTTGCTTCATCCAATCGGTTCTTGCGGACAAGCCACCAGGGTGACTCAGGGGCAAAGGTAATTCCGATCATCAACGGAATAGGCCACATCCATTGCAAGGCGAAGGGAATCCGATAAGACCACTCGTCCGTTCGGTTGAGCATAGCTCGTAGAACGCCGGAGGCAAGGAGTTGTCCCAGAACCTAATTGCCATACTATGGTTAGCACAAGCAACTTCTTATGCCCGGAGCTAGCAACCTTACCCAGCACAGATTGACGTATGTGGTGAGGTAGGCGCGCAGATGGGTAGGGGTCACTTCGGCGGCGTATGAGGTAGTCAATGTCTGGAAGACGCCCCAGGGGATACCCATTAAAACCTGTCCGACCTGCAGCACCTCGATACTGGGAGCAAAGAACGGAATGAAGATCAAGACGGTGATGAGGGTGAGCGACGCTAGCATTGTCTTGCGGAATCCGAAGCGCTCAGACACGTAACCATTCAGAAGGAGGCCAATGATCGACCCCACGGAAGCACCGTTGTTAAGGCCAGCCTGCCAGGCAGCTGTGATTTGATATTTGCCCGGTTTGTACTGATACCCGTACTTTTTCTGGAAGGCGGGCGTGGCGAGGAAGGTACCCATAAGCTTCGTGTCGTAACCTTCCATGATAATCGCTAGGGACAAAAACATCGACCATGCAATTGCCTTGGGGTACAATCGGAGGGATGGCAGAAGAGTGAGTTCGTGTTCTCGTTGGATGGCATGATTGGCTTCCTCCAGAACCTCTTCGAGGTGGTTCCTGGGGGTTGCTACCTTGTCCTCGATATGAGCAGAGGCCATGGTGAAGTGTAGTGTATATTGTGACTGAGTGATGATCTTATTTTTGAGGGGCGCAAGCATGGTATATATTCACAACGGGTTTTAATTGAAGTCGTTCATGGTCTGGGGTCTGGGGAAGCCAGGAGAAGATCTAGGGGTATGGAACCCGATTAAAGTTATGTGGGGCTCCAGGCGCCGGTCGGCTACGACTGGCGAGCCGATCGGCGACCGTGGCCAAGCCCGTGCGGAGACGGAGTATAGAGAGTGTACAGGAGTTGGCGTGAGTGTACACACGGGAGTTGGCGATCGCCAACCCGCCTTCAATAGGCGCAGAAGGGTGACGATGTATTTGTTTATTATTATCATCCAGAATTTCTCTCAAATTCTTGCTTCGTACAGATTATACCTTTCTCCTTTCCTTCCAAACCGATTCAGTTCATATCCATCTCGATCATGCCACACCCAGTCCGACAACACGAGCCCAAGTGGTGGAAAGAAGCGGTGGTCTATGAGATCTATGTGTCAAGTTTCAAGGACTCCAACAATGATGGAGTGGGCGATATCCCCGGCATCATCTCAAAGCTCGATTATCTTCGACACTTGGGGGTGGATGTTCTCTGGATCAGCCCACATTACCAGAGCCCGCAGGTCGACATGGGGTACGATATTTCCGATTATCAGCAAATCCACGAGCCATACGGATCGATGCAAGACGTCGACACCCTTATCGAACAGACCCATGCCCGGGGCATGAAAATCATCTTCGACCTAGTCATCAACCACACCTCCGACCTCCATCCCTGGTTCCAGGAGTCGAGCGCATCACTTGACTCGCCTAAACGAGACTGGTACATATGGCGTCCGGCACGATACGATGCGACGGGCAAGCGCTGTCCTCCCACCAACTGGCGAAGCAACTTCGGCGGCCCAACCTGGACCTGGGATGAACAGACCCAGCAGTATTACTTCCACATCTATGCGCCGGGCCAACCCGATCTCAACTGGGAGAACCCGGAGTGTCGGCAGGCCATTTATGATAATGCAATCCGCTTCTGGCTCGAGAAGGGTATTGACGGCTTCCGCGTCGACACAGTGAATCGCTATTCCAAGCGCATCGACTTCGTGGACGCCCCCGTCACTGACCCCAACGATGAGACCCAACTGGCGTTCCAGAACTTTACCAACGGTCCGCGCATCCATGAATACATCTCGGAAGTGCGTTCGGTGCTCGCAGATTACGATGTCTTCACGGTCGGTGAACTACCCAACACGCCGGACGAAGCCGACGTGATGCCATTCATCTCGGCGCGAGAGAAACAACTCGACATGGTGTTCAACTTTGACACAGTGTACCTCGGTCAAACGCCGGGCGACCGCTTCACTCTCCGGCCTTTCAGCAAAGCCGACTTCAAGCGCGAGCTGACCAAGTGGCAGACGGTGATCCAGGACACGGACGCCTGGACAACAGTCTTTCTCGAGAACCACGACCAAGGCCGATCTGTTTCACGCTTCGCGTCGGATAAACCGGCTCATCGTGTCCAGGCGGCGAAGATGCTGGCCATGGTGTTGGGTACGATGACAGGCACCCTCTACCTATACCAGGGTCAGGAGATTGGGATGGTAAATGCCCCACCCTCCTACCCCGTCGAGGACTACAAGTGTATCCGCTCTGTCAACCATTACGACAAAATCCACCGGCAGACTGGCGGTGATCCCACGGCGTTAAGCCACGCATTAGATGAGCTGCAAAAGGTTGCCCGCGATCATGCTCGAGTGCCGATGCAGTGGGATAATTCAGCGAATGCAGGCTTCTGCGATGCCCAGACCACCCCGTGGATGCGCGTGCTAGATACCTACAGGGATATCAATGTCGCAAACCAAGTGGGCAGAAAGGGCAGTGTGTTTGAGTTTTGGAAGAATACGCTCCAGCTCCGAAAGCAGCACAAAGATCTGTTCATTTATGGACGTTTTCAAGTCATCGACCAACATGAGGATCTCCTAGTTTTCGTCAAGGAGGCCGCTAACGGCAGAATATCGTTGACTGTCGCAAACCTAAGCGACCAACCACGGCAATGGACCCTTCCGCCATCGTTACTGAGATTAAAACCGTCGAATCTTGCCCTCAGCACTCGTGATGCTCAGGAGCTTCAGCAGTCGCAGTTGAGCGCCTTTGAAGGGAGGGTGTATGTTGCAGACAGCCCATGATTTTCAGCACCCGAGACGGAGACGGTCAAATTGATGATATTGTTTACATTTATGACAAGATGCAGTATAGAATGCTATTTCTCTTACACATTAGGCAGATCAGTGCACATTTGAACCACAACACAAAATTATCCGATGGTCATTGCTTCCAGCCGCAAGTCTCTAGATGAATGGCGGCGGCATGCTGAACCGTTCGAGACAGAAGTATCTGGTATCGACCCTTTTCGCCCGCGCAACCTGCTCTTCACTTATGCCCTGGGCAAGGTTTGCTACAAAGTCGCTGTGCCATATCGGGTTTTTTATCTCGCGTAGTGTTCCGACCGCCCAACGGCAATGGTCCGGATCTGGATGCTCGACCGCGTACAGGAATAGCGGCCACATGAAGCCGGGATCCACAGTAGATTTCTCGAAGCGAGATTCGACTATGTGGCGAATGTGTTGCATGGCCTGCAGCGCTTCGGGTGACGCAGAAGGGTTTTTGCCGTAAGCACGACCCAGGTAGACAATCTCGATAAAGTAAGCAGCGCTACATAGATCGACAAGCCGGCTGAGAGGACTTCTCAGCGTTGGGGAGAGGTGCTCGTGTAGCTGTTTCCTATCTGCACGTAACAATGCCGGCCGTCGTTGCCATAGGTAATGAAGAGTTTCTTGAATCTTCTCGGCCACTTGTTCAACTTCACTCTCGTCATTTTGAAACCCTCGAGAGCGGTGATGACGGTTCAACCCGGTTATCTGAATGCTGATGTCTTGTACTTCTAGGTAAAACTCGAACAGTGTACTGGAGAGGTCGCGCATGATTGTCTGATCCGGATCGAGAGTCGGATCTTCCAAGGGGTTAAGGGCGGGCGTCTGGCCTCGGTGGTTGCCCTTCAGGAGCCTGCTTACCTTAGGAGACAGAAGGCCTCGGCCGCCCAGATGTAGGGTCCGGGCATGGAGGATTTGGAACCACGCTTGAAGACGACGTAGAACCGGAGACCATACGTAAGAGGTAATAGCCTCCCAGGCTTCCAGATTCGCTACTAGGGCGCCTTCTGGGTTAAGCGTAATTGATACCGTCTCGTGTTGCGTCACGATTTCGAAACAACAGAGCAGAAATGTGACGACCATGACCGTCTCGGGGTCATTCGCGTCTCGTTCCAGCATACTGGCGTATCCACTCTTTGCAGCATGATAGGCGGCCATGGAATTCATGTTGTTATCGTAGTTCGCCTTGGCTTTGTACAGCGACTCGACAGCAGAGATTGCCTGCCACACAACTGGATGACGGCAGGCCAGATCGACCACATATTTTTTCATCGGCTTCCAATTAAGGTCATCGACGTTGGCGATGAATGGCGGTTCCACCTGCTCGACAAAATATGAGAAGGCCACAGAGTCCAACATCGGCGGTGTAGCAGGAGCCAAGCCTAGCCCAGCGGCGTCGTTCAATGGCGGCAGATGCAACCACGAGAAAAGAGGACTGGCCATGCTTCCAGGCAAGCCAAAGTCATGTGGTTGCTCCTGGACGATAAGCCCTCCATTAGCGCCATATTCCATCAGGTTCGGGGGCGGAGTCCATCCAAGTTCGGAAAGAATGAACGGCGCCGGTGATGCTGATGAAGGGCCAGTAGGGGTAGTCGTCTCAGCAGCAACAGCGCCGCCTACAACACCGCCAAAAGGACCAATCCCAGACATGGTGGGTGTGGATTTCTCTAACAGTTCCTGAGAGGTAGTGCGCTGGTAATGGCCTGAAGCCGAGCTGGCCCCATAGATGCATGTGCGCTTCAACCGAGTGCAATTGTAACAACGCGGTCGCTGCTCGTCACACTTGACCTTCCTTCGGCGGCAGGTTATACAGCCACTTCGAACCCGGGCGCGCGGCCTGGTTAGCGCTTCAACATCATCTCGCATAGTTTCGGTACTTCTCGTAAACGACATGCTTCCTGGTGATAACAGCACAAAAGACATCATGGACGTGGAAGGAAACTTGAGGTCTTGAGGGGGTTTGTTGTTGAAAGTAGATTGGATACGGACGATTGCGGGCCTGCGGCGGTCGATAGTAGCCAATATGAACGTGTCAAATGGAAATCGAGGATTTTGACCTGGCGCCAGAGAAGACGCTCAGAAGGCGAAATGCCATATGGTACAATGGCTCTGGCCTTGCTCACCCACCCCAGAGATATGCAGTTGCAACTTGGGGGTGCCCACGAAAAGCTAAATCGGATGTGGGGATATTCTGGGACTCTTGCCACAGGAACCTTCTGCGAATGGCAACGGAGAATGTTCGGAGAAAACTCTGGAGGTTATCGAAAACATGAATCCACCGAAACTCCCAATACACGACAACAGAGACTAGACCTACCTCGAATTGAAAATTCCAAAAGAATAGTATCTCCGAAGAACTTCTGATATTCCAATTCTTGCATCATTATGTTATCCAATCGGCGAAGTCCTTGAGAGCGGAGACGAAGACAATTCTGGTGGGTTCTGGTCACCGATGTCCGGAGTATTTTGATATAGATCTAGGGCGATCAAATCAACATCAACGACACGTCTATACTGGTAGTGGCCTTGGGTCACATTTTCTATACCTAGGGTTCAGCCCCAGAATAATCTCTCAATATAGTAGCATCATGCATCCTTGCTCACCTGGTATTCGCCCAACTCCGTATCTTGCTGCGGTCTGCACCTCCGCACCCACGCAATGCGAAAGTCCCGGTTCCCCTCAAAGCCGGTGAAGGCCATGAGATTCCCTGGAAGGAAAGGTCCAGCTGGACCAGTACTCGCGGTGAGGCGTGGGAAAAATGGACTCCTAGACTGTCTAATATCGTTCAAAGAAATTCTCGCCAATTTTGATTTTTTAAGATACGTATTTATCACTTACCGGCAAGGACTAAGACTCTACCAAGTGGATTGAGAGTAGTAAAGTGCTAGCTATCAATATGATCGAAGGATCCTGGAAACTTGGCAAGAACCAGACAAGCTTATAGGACTCTCAAAAATTTTAATTTTCTTTGGTGAGCATGAAGTTATGGAAATCTGGAGACTTCTGAACCGTTTTGCAGGTATTATCCTATGTTTACATTTTCTCCGCAAAGAAATTTAGCCGTTGACATTCTCCGTGCACTGTCAAGCAACCCTAGGTTCGTCGCTATATGAACTTGAACCTAGCAATATGCATCAATGCTAAGAGTATCCCCGCCAAACACTTTCTGGCCGAGTCATTGGTGCAAGGCTGAAGTAACCTGATCTAGCAAGTTTCTCCTGAAGCTGTCCAAATTTCCGTACACCTGCCTTCTTGTCAAACAGAATATCGAGCTCCAGGTAGGTCAGACCTCGGGGCTCTGGCAAACGGAAGTAGGACCAAGCCAAGCAGCAGAGTGTCGTACCAGCAAATAAGACACAGGCCTTTCCTTTTCAATCCCAGGAAGTTGGATTCAGCATGTACAGAGTAAGAATGTTGACAATTATGCTGCTCATGTTATAAGCAACACGGGCTAAAACGATGGTTCGAATGCGCGGGTGGGAGGAGGGGATCTGGGCCACAAGGACGTAGCACACTGGACCAATGGTGTTATTGTAGCAAAAGGTTAGAGTGACGACGAAAGAGCCGAGCACCCAAGAAATAATCCTGCTTTCGCTCATCAGACTGATACCGCCCGCAATCAGTAGGATCACGAATGAGATTGACAGCCCTGCTAGGTACAGTTTGCGTCGGCCAAACGTACGCAACCATATCGAGGAGAGAATACCTCCAACCACTCCCGCGCCGTACATGCCAACCGCAATGATTCACGGGCAAACCGGCCTGCTCAAAAAAATATGCTGCGTAGCGAGTCAAAGCCGAACTAGAGAGAGATTGCGCGATCCACACGACGCAGGCAATTTCCGTTCGTCGAAGACTAGTCCCTTTGAAACAATCAAGGTAGGACGATCCAGTGCCGTTGAGAAATTTCTCTACCTCGCTCGTGTGTCGCATCATTATTATCGTCTCGTCCACATTGAATATGTCTTTGGATCCCGCTGAAGTGAGTCGAAAAGGGATACTTTCGCGTCGTCAAACCGACCATGACGGACGAGCCACCCTCGCCGCTATTAGTGTTTTTCATTCGGTAATTTGGATTATAGAACTCACATGGACTCTCTGGCGCAAAGATCATACCAACCAAGATTGGAATCACGAAGGCCCACTGGAGACCAAATGGGATACGATACGCCCACTCAGACTGGAAGTTGAGAAAGGCGTACACAACGCCAATTCCACAGAGTTGACCGAGGAGCCAGCACATATTGATATTCGACGTCAGGTAAGGCCTTAAGCTGACTGGCAAAATTTCCGCTGCGTAGGCTGTGCTCATCGTCTGAAAGATGCTACTTAGTGTAAGCAATACCGGTCACTATGAGTCTAGAGAATTTCCACTCACCCCCAAGATATTCCACAAAATATTTGACCAGCCAGCAACATCTGAATGTTGATCGAAAAGAAAAAGAGAAAAAGAGATAGAGATAACCAGAGCAGAGCTCCAACTATCGTGCGATGATACCCGAACCGATCAGTACAGTAGCCATTCAATAATAACCCGAGAATCTCCCCGGCGACCGCTGCGGTAGATAGACTGGACTGCCACGCCAGGGGGATCTGAGGACCTGTGATGGGGTTGCTTAGGCTACCTAGAAGTGCTGGAAAGCTGGAGAGGCGAGAAAAGTATTGATAAGCGTTAAATCAAACCCTTCCATGATGATTGTTGTCGATGCTAGCGCCGACCACGCCATCGCTTTGGGGTAGACTCGGCACGCTCTCAAGAATGTCATTTTGTGCTCGGCGTTTGTTGCAGCGCGTGCTCCGGAAGAGAGGTCATGCAAACCAGCAACGCGAGAGGCCAGGTCGTAGAAAAGATCTTGATTCCCAGTATGCCATTCGGTTGTTGCATAGTCAGCGGTTTCTCTTGTGACAGATCTCAGATGAGCTTCTTGTGGCATGGAATTAAGTGGAACGTGAGGTATAGAATCGAATAATTCGGAAGAACGGATTTTTGAAGACTCCATCCTCGCCACATCGATATTATGGCAGGATTTTATTCGAATCTAAGGCGCAGTAACTTGGACCAAGAAGAATTTATCAACATTGGAAGCATACTAGAGACATGGCGAACGACGGACCTGATTCTCCGATAGCCGCCGGCCCACTTTATTATAAACTAGCGCCACTGACGCGTATACTTCGAGCCCAGCACGGAGATCTGCCTTTAAATCAGATCGCAGATTATTGGATGAACAGGACTTGATGAATGATAATTGTTAATAACCTAATTCCCGCACGAGCTGCATCCCCGGGTTGAGCTGCGCACCCCGTCTAAAATCGCGTCTCCCCACCTACGTACCTTCCTCAACTACCAGGTAATCTTTAGGCCTTCCATCTCTTCCTAGAGTTCGTTGGAGGTATTCTCTCGTCGCTGTATTATACGGAATACTTATTCGGGCTTCTTTTGAATCTATACCACGAGTCCTACGGCGTCTTCGATTTTACTAAGGGAGTTAAGGTCTTTATTGTGCTAGAAAACCAGCGAGGTTCTGTTCCGACAGGGGTCACGCGAACGGGCTCGCCCCGTTGCGTTATCATCGTCTTCTCGTCCCGCGGAACAAGTTCGCGCTATATTAGCGGTCGGTTCGGTTTCTGATTCGTTCGGTTCGGTTCGAGGTAGGGCAGTAACTAGGTAGCTAGGAACTCTCTAGGATAGAGAGTCCTTCGCTCTACTAGCGCTATAAGAAAGATAAAATTTGAAAAGAGAGCTTTAGTTTAATGTTACGGTTAAGAGAAAGATACTAGATCCATCTAACTATACCCTTCAACACAAAAACCAAAGCTAAGGGAAAAAGAAGAGAAGGAGGTGGGGGCGGAGGGAGCAGCTTGGATACAACTGGCAGAATTCCCACACCGCCTTTCTGATTCATCCTAGCTCCGTTGTCCAAAGATTCACCAGTCAAACCGTAACGCCACCTTAGTTGGCCGATGTTTGCTAGGATTCAGAGCGAATTAGTGGCATGGTGGGTAGTTAAAGGGGGAAGGTACGCGAGGTGACGCGAATTTTTGCGAGGTAGCCGGGGTAGCCGTGTGGCCAGGGTGGCTGAGGATTACGTTATCACTAAGCTGAACTGTATCGTAGTTAATATGACCCCGCTCAGTCAGCTCTACAGTAGAAACTTGAATCCTTGTCCGCCCAATAAGAACCTTAGTCAATTTCTACGCTCAAGTTAACACCACGAAGTACGTGTGCAACTATGCATTCATCCATGCTCGCGCCGGTGAAAACGACAGGGTTATGAAGTTCACCGGGCTAACGTTAAGGCAAACTCCGACATCGCCTACGAGGTAAGTATATAATTGCGAAATGGGGCTATTTTAGTAGGCGGAGAAGGTCAGGACAGTGAAAAAGAGAAAAAGCTTTTCTGGCCTGCTGATTGAGAGGTAATATTTCGCCGTAGTCTCAATTAGAAGCAAATGGAATAGTACTCGCATGTTGTTGTTCACACGTCACAGCATATGGGAAGTTCGTATGCAGGCTTGGTTAGCATGGTAGGTTTTCATAGATAGGTTCGCTTAGGGATCACTCTACGCTAATCAAGCAGCTGTGTTTGGAGCACTTGCATCGGAACACTACCCGTAAAGACGAGGGACAGAATCGGAATCTATTTCTATCAAATACGGTGCAAAAGGCTGGTGTAGCTGATCTTTCTCAGCAGGGCAAACAACATTGGGACCCATTTATGCAAGGCAGCAAATGAGGCTTAGACTGTCAAGTTGCAAGTTGCCTTTTATGCGCTCATTTAGACAAACTTCGTATTCGAACTACGGTTCGAGTCGCTTCAATCGGGCGCACTGGTTCATACTGGGTGGGCCGATCCGGCACTAATGCAGTCAGAAATGCCAAAAGTAAGTCCAGAAACTTTAGCAAGCCTCCGCGGCCTCGAGAGCCAGCCAGCCACGCCGCCAACGGTCCAACAGTGATGATATGTGGACCTGAACGGAGACAGCCGCACCCAATGATATACCCGCAGTCCAGATTGACAGCTCGTCCCACAAGTTCTTTAACTTCGTTTAGACCCGAGGTGTAGATCCAGTTCTTAACGGAGTTTTGCATGTCCCACGTTGGTGCATTGACCATTCAGCTCTCTTAGTGCTTTTCTTTGGGTAACCCCCTACTCCCGAGGCGAACGAACCTTTACTTTCTTTAGCTGCATTCTGCAGAAGTGTCAAATGCAGAGCACGTAATCTTCCCCTCACGGACAACAAACTTTCTCGACTTGCAGGGGGTCTAGGCATGCGGCAGTACAGAAGCTGTACATTACTTACTTTACAGGTTGAGACCGACCAAGTCAAAGGTATCCCTGAAAGGATTGAAGTACATACTGGACGAGCCGGTTGTTCCGGCTTTAACCATAACAAGTAAGCTTGTACGTCTGGCGTTTTGTCTTGACCAATTAGCGACTAATGCTAATTTTGTGCTACTAGACGCCTAGGTTCTGCTGGGAAAACCACAATGTATCCACTCATGGGGCTACAGTCATGTTCTGTAAGTTTTGACTTGGACGTGTGGGTGCGATAGCTGTACTTTGGCATAGGCTATACTGAAAATGATCAGGTAGTAATGGGGGTACATATTTGCAGTGCCGGCCATATAAAGGACAAAGTAGCTTGCTGCCAGCAAGCTTGCTCGATCAAATCCATTGTCAAATTCCCGGCCTTTCCGGCATTGATACAGAGTAGATACCACGTCTCAATGCATCTCCTTCACCTGGCCCTCGGGCTCGTACTGGCCACCAGCGCGGTCGCCACGTTGGACACCCGCCCCCAAGCCCAAGTCCCTATCTGTCATCAGTGCGAGGAAAAGAAGCCCATTCCTTCGATCCCACGATGCCGGGGTCAAAACAACCGTCCCAAGCTACAATCAGGCCAGTGTGCAACAACATACCGCTGCGCCGGCAACTGCGGCTCAATAACCATTCCGCACCTCAACACCAACAATCTCGAATGCGATTACGCTGAAGTCACGGTAGGACCCGATGGCTCCATCATTGACCAATGCTGCGACCCGACCAAATGCCCCAACCACTGCCTCACCAAGCCCGAGTCGAACGACGTCTGTTTGAACGATCAAAACGGCTGTCCAGCAATCGATGGCTCGATGCAGCGATTTGGTGGTAAAGAATACATCTACCATTGCAACAAAGGCTTCTGCGCCACGACCGTCTGCTCGACCAGCACCACCGACACCCTGAAGGAGTGTGCGGAGAAATGCTCGCGAGAGCCGACCTGCAAAATGGTCTCCTATAACGGCAAGACATGCACTCTCGCTACGGCAGTGGGAACTATCGAAAACACCCCGGGCTCGGTTGTCCTCGAACCCGTCGTCGGCTCAACACCGAAGAAATACGACGACGACTGCAAACATCTCGATGGCACTACCCACACCATCCACGGGATGGATTTTAAGCTTCACTGCGATACGCGTCTTGCGGACACGGCGTCATGCCAGCCTAAACCGGCCTCGTCTTTCGAAGACTGCGCTGCTCAATGTGCGGCAGACTCTCACTGCAACAGTGCCACTTTCTCCAACGGCCAGTGCTGTATGTCGGACAAAAAAGCGCACTCTTCGAAGGAGACCGGCTCAATCGGCTTGGAGCCAATTCCTGGCTACGGATGTCCATACGTCGACTGGGCCGTGAAGGAGATCGGCGGCATACGCTACGAATATCACTGCAACGCTTGGCTGGAATCCGGCGGCAAATGGACCCAAGTCCATGTAGCCAACGAAATGGAGTGCGCGCTACAGTGCTCCAAGGACAAGCACTGTACTGGTGTTTCTCTGCGCGGTCAACAGTGCTACCTAGCTACAGCCGCGATCAAGCTCCAGCCAAAGGGCAATTGGGTCGCACTGGTGCGGGTGAGCGGCGAGAAGCCTGTGAAAGAAGAAGACAATTCCAAGGATCTCCACGTTCCCGAGTGCAGAGCGGCACATGGGCAGGTGGTGAGCTACAAGGGCCACAGCTACACTATTGACTGTTATCGGTGGGTTGGTGGAGACGGGTTTACCACCGCTACCAAGAACAGCCTGGCCGACTGCATCAAGATGTGCGCAGATCATGCTAATTGCGTCGCTATGCATTATCTTCCTAGTCAGAAGTTCTGTGCCATTCATGATAATCTTCCGAGGGTCGGGACCCAGGGAGACTTTGGGGTGGCGTATGTTCGGAGGGCTAGTTGATCGAATGGGAGCAATGTGGAGGGACGTAATAGGGCAACGCAGGGCAACAGATTGAGGGGAGGTTAACATAGCAGGACTCTGAAATTAGTATAATGGTAAAGATGCCATTCTGTAGGCTCGCTAGTAAAGTCAATTCTTTTTTCAGGTTATATTACGGTTCCCTGTCTGTATGTATGCCAAATGTTTGGGGTAATACCTAAGCGATAGGTCGTGGGATCTAGTAATTGGCCTGCAGTGCTGCACTCTTGAGGGGTTCCAGTTTGGGGCTTGGAGGCTTCTGCATAGACAGCCCGTGGAAACAACCTCAGCTCCACTTAAAGCTCCAGGAAGCGCCTTGTCTGACTTTCGGGGCCCCAACTTTCGAGGTTTGCTGCATTCTCTGTCCAGTTCCGGACAAACTGCCGTTCAGCCAGCCACGATGCCCACGTTCTGGTTATTGACCATGCATACCGTCCCAAAATTCAGCTGCAGATGGCTGAATTCACGGAGAGAATACGCAAGCCTCCGACGCCCGGAGTTATTATTGGGGATTGGAAGGGGCATGCACAGACTTCCTCCTCAATTGTTTGAATTAGCGCTGGAAGCTAGAGGCATTAGCACTGTACGTGATGAACTGCTGGCGCTGAACTCGGCTTCGGGGTTCCCGTAGGTTAAAAAGACTTGTCTCAATGCGACATATACGAGTATCAACCTGGTAATGGCCATGTCGGGCTAGCTTAAGAGCAAAGTACTTTATATCCTTGAGACACCCCAAAAGAAAGTAATCCAGCGGTCGATCTCATCCGTTTCACCAACATTCATTACTCCACCGGAAATTTGCACTCGATATTTAAAACCAATATGGACAACGGGCTTCTGACGTTCAACCTGCGTGTCCCGGTGGGACTCCAGGTGGTCTCCCATCTGATCAGCGAGAACACCATCCTCGAGCAGTTCCTCCTCATCCTCAGCTCCTCCCTTGGAGGATGCAAGTACGACAGATATCGCAAGGAAATTGAACAATTCACCAATGGTCCCCTTGCTGGTCTCAGCCGTCCGGAGCTTCAGAGCGCTCTCACCCTCTTTGCGGGCAAGATTGCGGATCAAATCCTTTCAGACTTTGTTCCCCAGCTGGCTGTGCTGACTGGAAAGGTATTCCCCCTTAGCCTTCCATCAAAGAGATTATCCATTAATCAATATCCTATCCACCCAACAGGGCATTGAAAATGTCAACATGCCGGTGATTGACAACATTGGCAACGTCAGCACCGCGCCGTCTGATGCTACTCCTGAACCTGCCCCCGCCGAGCCCGAGGCTCCCGCGGCCGAAGTCGAGACCAAGAAGCAGCTCAACGATTTTGCGAACAAAAACCTAGCTGGCTTCCCTCAATTTGATGAGGAAAAGATCCAGACCATCACCAGCCAGGCTGCCGCAAACATTCAGGGCATCGCAACCAAGTCCAACATCCCCGCCGAGGAGATTCCCAAGGCGGCCCAGCTGGCCTTCTACGACTTCACCATTCTCTACGGTGGGCATACTTCACTATACCCCCTGACAACTGATTATCTTTGTCTATGAGTGCATAGTACTGACAAACAAACAGATGACAGCGGTTCCATGACTACTGAAGAGTCTCGTATCCGCACCACCCAGGAGACCATCAAGGGTCTGTACAAGGCTGCCAAGACGCTTAACCCTACCAACAAGTTCTCCGTCCGCTCTTTCGAAGGTTCCGAGTATGACAACGTGGCCACTGAATCAGACCTGACGGATATCATCTCGGCCATGACCTTCGAGACTGGCGCGAATGTTGCCGGACCGCTGAAGAAGAAGATCCTGGACCCGTTGGCTACGGCTGCGATGGAGAAGAAGCTGAACCCGACTATCGTGGTCATCATTACTGACGGAGATGTACTTTCCCCTATTCTGGATGCTTTCACTAGTAGAGCGCGACTTACTAACCTTCTCCCAGCTCGGAAGCAGCGTCCCTGAGTTCAGCGCGCAGGTCTCCAAGTTCAAGTCCCAGCTTGACGGTGCTAACAACACTGGACCCGCTGTCCTGTTCTGTCTTTGCCGTGTGGGTAACGACGAGTCGGCCGCGCGCTCTCTCAAGGAGTTGAATACCGCCAATGGCACCAAGGATCTGATCTTCTACGGCGAAGACCCGATCGATAACAAGCTCCAGAGCGTCGGTGGAGACATTGATACTTATGTTGGAGTGGTACGTTTTATCCCCCCTCTTTTAATTGAATCTATGCTAACTACGACAGATTATCTCCGACTTGATCAAGGCTATGGATCTCCAAACTATTCAGTAGAAAGCCTGACGTGTTTGCATTCCCCTCGGTGGGTTGGCAGATCAACGTATATGGCCGGTGTGCATGAGATCCTTTGCGTTGGTGGTCCGTGGCCAGTTGAGGCCTTCGCCATCATGCAGTAGCCGCATCTATACTGGTATATGAATGGAGCTCGATGGAGGATCTTTCAACTTCGCGTGAATTCCATAGCTACAGATATAGCCAATCCGATATTTTATTTGTCAAAGCACATGTTGAATTCCTACTCAATGAACGAAGCAAATACGCACGAAGATATATCCCCTAAGGTTGACTCGCAATACTGCACGGGCTAGGCTCAGATCACATGCTGGCCACTTGGTAGTATTTTGAGTATTCACATACGAATGTTGGCTGTCATATGCCTTTTTATATATCAAACGAAACACTGGGATAGTTACCTAGGCATCACAAGGGGCATGCAATAGCTACCTAGACTGTCAATAGTCGATCCACAATTTTTGTCCCTATGTTTCTCAAATTTGAGCTGTTCCTAGCGCTACAGACTCGAAGATGGGGTCGCACTCAGCAAGACAAATGCTTCTAGCGGTGCCAGTGTAATGGTCTCACCCGCAATGATAGAAGCCTTTGCACGGGTGTAGCTAGACAATAAGACTTCAGGGGCCTGTCTACGGAACAAGCCCTTCGGCATGGTCCAGGAGACCTCTTGAGGCTTAAAATTCAAGATAACCAGTGCCGTACCGGTCGAAGAACGCCGGGTGTATGCAAACACATCTAAATCATCTGGAGAAACCAGCTCAAATGACCCGTAAACAAATATGTCCGGGAACGTCTTGCGGAGCCGCAGTACGCTGGCCCAATAGTGGTATACGCTCCCTGCATCGATCACCTGCGCGGTGGCATTCCACGTGGGATAGTCCTCGTGGACTGGGATCCATGGAGTAGCCGTGGAGAAGCCCGCATGGGTTGAGCTGTCCCACTGCATGGGTGTGCGAGCGTTATCGCGCGACTTTTTCCGGTATTCTGCCAGTGTAGTCGTATGCAAGGCACTGTCGTCCTTTTTAGTCACTAGCAGCCTGTTAAAGAGATGGCGTTAGGTCCTGAATGGCGCGGTATCTTTAGAGAAGGAGTGATCTGGTGTGCTTACTCCGTCCAATGATTTAGGGTTTCTATGTCTCGGTACCGGTCGATGGTCCAATCATGGGGAACATTGGCCATACCAAGCTCTTGGCCTTGGTAGATGAAAACCGTGCCGCTCTGGAAGCCCAGGAAAGTCGCCAGCAACTTTGCCGACAAGGCGCGATACTGGGGGTCGTCACTCGCGAATCGAGATACCGAGCGGGGTTGGTCGTGGTTCTCAAGGTAGAGGGCATTCCAGCCGTTGTTGTCATGCATGACCTTCTGCCACTTGGACACGATTGATTTAAGCTCATGCATCTTCCATTTCCCGGGCGTGAATTTCCCTTCAGCACCGCGATCAAGCTCCATCCTGAACATTCTCTGTCAGTTTCACAACAAAAGCGCTGTACCCAAGCCACAGTGATACGTACAGTTCAAAGTGGAAGATCATACTCAATTCTCCTCGGTCAAATCCGACAGCCTTGAGGATCTCATCGCAATCGTTGACTTCGGGCATCTCTCCAACTGAAAAGGCATCGTACTCCTTTAAAATCTTGCCTATATCACGCAGGTATTCATGCAGTCGCGGGCCACAAGCATAGTATTGAGCACCATTCTGCCAGATCGAGGCTGTATTGGTGACAGGGGCATCGGGAAAGTCCATGTCCTTGCTAATGAAATTGATCACGTCCATGCGGAAGCCATCAATTCCTCTGTCGAGCCAATATCGCATGATTACCTCAACTGCCGCCCGCACCGCAGGGTTTTCCCAGTTGAGGTCCGGTTGCTCCTTGGCAAAAAGATGAAGGTAATACTCCCCCGATGCTTCATCGTATTCCCACACGCTTCCTGTTTTTGTATCAGCCAAATCCTGCGTTCATGTTTTGATAAGGATTTATGGCTCACCTCCGAAATACGATGCCCAATTATTTGGTGGCTGTCGTTTGCCATTTTCATCGAAGGTAGGCCTTTTCCAGATATACCAGTCTCGATATTTGCTGGTTGGGGAGGACCGGGATTCTTTGAACCAGGGGTGCTGCAACAAGGGGCGAGCGTCAGCTATTAAAAGACTTCGTAGAGGAAGAAAGCAGAAGAAGTACCTACCTGGTCCGAGGTATGATTAACGACCAAATCCATCACCAGCTTCATCCCCCGTCGATGGACAGCATCGGTCAATTCGTCCACATCTGTCGCAGTTCCGTACGGAGGATGGATATCGCAGTAGTCTGAAATATCATAGCCCATGTCGACTTGTGGTGACTTGAAGACCGGGTTCAGCCAGACGATGCCCACTCCGAGGTTCTGGATGTAGTCCAGCTTATTGATGATTCCGCGGATATCCCCGATACCATCGCCATTCGAGTCTTTGAAGGAGGGCGTGTAGATTTGATACACTGAGCTCTCCTTCCACCATGCCTGGAGCTTTTCTGGACTGCTGGACCCCATGATGAGCGTGCGCGATAAAGAAAATTGCAAGAAGAGGAAGCTGAGGGAAGGGAACGGGAGCTATCTTCTCTCCATAATCAAGACCAGATTTTCGGCCACTCTTTAAACGTATTCCAAGCGCTTTGCTAAGAAGAACCTACGGTGTGTCGGGCCGAAGATCCCCCAGCCTTTCTCTCGGACAATCCAAAGATAGATCTCTGTCTGCGGATCGTTGGATACTTTTGCGCCATATCTCCACGGATACATTTGACGCGTAGCATCCCGCCGGAGCTTCTTCGGAGTCACTCGATATCGGAGTGGGGCTGATGGACGTGGCGGAAATCATCTGGCGACTCCAAGGCTTCCAGGAGTCCAAGCACCCCCACGGACTACCTAAACCTAAAGGGGCCCAAGTATGCGGACGAGTCAGAGTGTAGGATTGAACCTCCAACCATTGAACTCTCAGGGTGCGGGATGGTTGTGTCTTACCCTACGTAGTACGGAAACTCCACTACTGTTTTGGGCTTGATCCCGACGGACACGCGGGGTTGGGTGGGAACGTAGTGACGAACTCTACTGTAGGTACCTAAGGTAAAGTGTGCTCTTCGCTCTATGGATGCAATTGAGGAAAGAAAAGAAAGAATGTACGATGTGGTCATCCGTGTAGAAAGAATAATTCTTGGTAACTGTGAATTCCTCCCACTATCTACACATATATGCCACTAGCTACTACAGCATAGCAAATTTATACTCCCCAGCACATAAGCTTGTCTTTGTACCACCTAAACCTCCAGATCGACATCGATCCTTTGTCTCATTCATTGATCCGCCAATTAAAGTAGAGGAAGATCGAGGAAACGAACGCCGCAGACAGACTGCTCCTTCATATCGAGCTCAAAAGCAATGACCGTCACTGCCCTCAAAGCTCTCTATGATGACTTCGTCACCTCCTGCTCCACAATGGCCGACTCCTCGGAAAAAAGGCTTAGTTTCGTCGAACTGAATTTCCGAGCCGGCACCTTCTGCTCAAAGAGCGTATCCAGTTCGGCAAAGGTCCGCCCTCGAGGTTCTGGAAGGCGGAAGAAAGCCCAGACGACGCACACCAGGCAGAAGCCACCCCAAAAGAAACCGGCTTTTCCCTTCCAGTTCCAAGCGTCGACGTTCAACATATACGGGATTATAACACCGTTCAGGATGCTCAAGCAGTTGTACAAATTCCGGGCCAGCACGACGGTTTTGATACGGAGCCGCGTTGAAGGAATCTCCGATACCAGCGAGTAGCAGACAGGGCCGACAGACGAATCGTAAAAGAACGTATAGACTAGGAGCATTGACCCAGTAGCCCACGAGGTGGCCGTTGACATTGCCGGAATTGAGATGAAGCCAATAACAAAGAGCAGAACGCAAAGAGTGGCCAGTCCATAGACGTAGAGGGTACGGCGACCGATATAGCTCATCAGCACCCAGGAGAAGAGGGTACCACAGATGCCCAGAGCGTATTGACCCAACGACATGTTAAAAGATTCGGAGACGGCGAGTCCGGCACGTTGATAGAAAACAGTCGAATAGCCCATCAGACCTGCACCGCAGAGATTCTGCGCCGCCCAGATGAGACAGGCCACCTCGGTTCTTCGCAGGTCCACACCTCGGAAGCAGTCCCAGTAGGTTGTGCCGGAGGTGATCTCTTTCTCGATTTCGTTTGTGTGGATCATCATGGCAACTGTTTCATCTGCATCAAAGCTAGCATCTCCCTGGGTCGTGAGTCGGCGAAGCGCCTCCTTCGCTTCGGCAACTTTTCCCTTGCGAACAAGCCACCATGGGCTTTCCGGCGCCAGCCAGACGCCGATGAAGATAGGAATCGGCCACACCCACTGCACGGCGAATGGGATGCGATAGGCCCACTGGTCCGTCCGGTCGGAGAGCCCCTTCAGCACACCCGAGGCGATGAGCTGGCCGATCACCCAGCACAGGTTGACGTAGGTGGTGAGATAGGCGCGCAGCGCAACAGGACACACTTCAGACGCGTACGTGACAGTAAGAGTCTGATAAACACCGAGTGGAATTCCCATGAGGATCTCGCCAACCACCAAGGTCTGGACGTTGTGTGCGAAGAAGAGGATGAAGATGAATGCAACGGTAGCCACCAGCGACACCATCATTGTCTTCCGGTAGCCGAAGCGTTCGGAAACGATACCGTTGGCGAAGAGACCCAGAATCTGTCCGCAGTTCATCGCGTTGGACAAACCGGCCTGCCAGGATGCCGAAAGACCATACGACCCATCCTCCATGAGTTGACCATATTTCCTGTTGAAGGCAGGAAAGCCGTAGAAAGATCCCATGAGGACAACGTCGTAGCCCTCCATGATGATGGCGGTGGAAATGAGCAGCGACCAACCGACGGCCTTGGGGTAGAGCTTCAGACCCTGCCAGAGGGACATGCTATGCTCCTTCTCGGTGGCAACCCTGGCATCGTGAATCACTCTGTCCAGGTCTTCGACATGGTCGGTCACGGACTTGGAGTCCATTGCGTTCGTCGTGTCTGCCTTTGAAGGGTTGCAAGATGATATAGAACGGTGTATAGTATGGTGAACGGTAAAGCCAAAATTATTCTGTCTCTACCTTAGGGTGGAGGCACAACTGCCGGTGATACTTATATCACCGGTTCATCGTATGACTTGAATCTCCGCGTAGTTTGTCTTTACGTTGGATCTCAAAGTCAATCCGCTTAGCCCCAGCGAATCTCGCCGAGTCCGGGGAGCTTATTGCGGGGCGAAGGACGAAGTCATCCGGGGACGGGCTCAAGGAGATGTTCGAGATCTACGGAATCCATGGCCAGGGTCTAGCTGAACGGACCTTCTTCGGAATCGAACGAAACCTGAGCCTTGTGGACTGTTGCCGAGAGCTCCGGGCTTCTAAGCCTCTTGAGGCACTTTCAAACCTGCCAGCTGCGATCCCTGCAGTGAGACCCTTCGTCTCTATGGTTGTTTTCCAGCGGATCTTTTTCGGGCGCGATTCACTGCCATCTGCGGGGGATCTCTAGTTGACACAGAGTGAACCATCCCAGCTGTGTATTCGCTTCGGATTGCCGTACACCAGAAGGAATAAAGTTTCGTGGAGATTTCGGAAGTCCAGTAGCGCAGTCAGTCAACAAACTTTATTTCCGGGGCGTTGAGTGTTGACCCCTCAAATCAACTGACAAGCCACATTCCACATCTGTCCTGGACCTGGACTAGCAGTGGACTGGGCCAACGAATTATCACTCCCCTCGAGGTTTCCAGCCTCCACGCAGATCTGCTTGAACTGTAGACTGTTCAATAGCTGCGACTGTGAGAGTTGCACTGTGACCCGGGCATACCCAGCCATGCTACCTAAGAAGCTATCTCTATAAATGTGCGACGGCGAAAAGAACTGACGATCGCAAGACTATATCCAATGAAAACCAATATTTGGCAAGACCCATGTCGTTTTACAATATAAAATTTTCTTCCAGACTCTTCCATAAGACCTAACTCTTCCAACTGCCGAGGCTCGAATTCTTCGATAGCTACTTCCGGGTCATACTCTCAATCAAATGGCTCGACTAACAAATAATCGAAAAAAGGTATCGTATTGCCGAACAAAATTATATGTACAATTTGACACCCGCTGAATCTTTTCATAAGTTTACTGGTGCATTCGAGTCAGCTTCCAAAGTCATTGTAGAGTGCGAGAAATTCACCTCAAAAGGGTCATTCTCACGCAGAATCACACATCAAACCCCCTGTGGAATGCCACAGGAAGCACCAGAGATCTGACTTTCAACATGATCCGCGATATCCTCTTGCTCCTCCGCCACAGGTGGGTTGGTCAGCGTGGCTTCCCATTCCCCAAATCTGCTCTGGCAATTCAGATCCGAGGGCATATCAAGAGTCAATTCTTGCGGGATAGCATCCAAACCCAAGATACTCTCGGACTTTTGCAGGAGCGACGAGAACAAATACGATTGGGCACCACGAATCCTCGCGAGAGACGTAAGGATAGCGAATAATAAATCTGCAACATTGGCCGTCACATAGCTTAACTGCGCGGTGGTCCGCGGAAGAGAACGTTGGGTGAAATGTACCAATGAGCTTCCCAGGTCGTATAATTTTTGTTCCTGTGCCAGGTGTCAGGTCATCATATGTTTTCGTGCGGGCGGTATAAAGGTTCCTACGATGCCAATACCATGGGCGTCCGTTGATTCGTGTGATACCGACGCCAGGAAGCTCATCACGGCTCTCCCTGCAGCTGCAGGATTCTGTACGGGCAGCGTCTCTCCACATTTGGAAGCTCGGTCCGTAACAGCCTGCCACAAGCGGATCTGCAGCCACTGTTGAGTGACAACGAGGTCGACTTGCTGAATTTCGGGAATCTCCGTCAGGGGTGGTAAAGGCGTGGCGAGGGATTGGTACATGTCGGACAGGGCGTAAATATCCATGGAGCCATCACCATCGCAACAATTCCAGTCATAGAATTCCGGCGTCACCTTCTCAAAAACGGTTATCAGATTCACAAATCCGTAGAGAAGTGCAGGCACGGCTGATGTAAAAATAGCTGGTTTACGAATGTTACCACGCAGCAGAATGGGCTTTCTGCGTTGCAAGGCATATGCTCTGAACCCCCGTTAGGATTCAATCCTGTTTCAGAAAGAATGTCCGTTACGCTCACCTTTCTGTGATGAAAAGTAGCCAGAAGATGCGTCGCTTCAACTCGGCCTCAGCGGAGGGCAGTGAAGCATAGGTTTGCTCCCGATGTATATTGAGCGCATACGCGTACGAGATACTCTGACTCAAGTAAAACCACGCATGATCTTGCTGGTCCATGTTTCCGTACGCGGCAAAAAGGAAGAAGGATGAGAGGACAGTGTCAATCTGCAAATTTTCGATCGGATCAAACTCCCGCAGCGCGCGTAAGGCTTCGGCAACAAGGTGCTTGCCATGTTCACTGGACTGAGGCGCGCCGTAGTCTTGCTTTACATCGAGATTCAGCTGCAGATGTGTTGCGGCGCAGAGCGCTAGTAAGAATGCGTATCGCGATGGTGACAAGGTCTCCACCTGCTCGCAGTCCTGCAGGACCTGATTGGAATCAAACACCGGCATGATGGGGTACAAGTGTTTCAAGAAGACAGTGACGTGGGCGAGAAGAACGGTCGGTGATTCTCTTTGCGGCCGGCATGGCAGTGGGGGAGACACATCGCAGCCCATCGGCGGGGTCACACAAGTCGTCGATGGCGATGAGGATGGTGGACTAGAGCCAGAATATTCATCGTAAGTGCGAAGGGACGGCAGTGTGCTGAGTACTCGAGCCGTGCGACCTTTGGGACCTTTACGCTGTGGGACGGTATAATAACTGCATTGTAGGCTGGCCTCGAGACACTTCGAGCAGGGCTGGCTGCGATTGCATTTGACCTTGCGACGGCGGCAGTTATCGCATGACATCGGACGACCAGTACTGACAAAGCGTGGGATTTTCCCAGCGCCGGAGGAGACAGAGTCCGAGCCTGGCATATCTGCTCCAGTTATGCTGTGGATGCGGTCCTATGGAAAGGTGATCAGTGGGATAGAATCCTGGGGAAGGGCCATTGCGATGGGATTCCCCCGCAAAAAAGTCCTTCCGTATCTATTCTCTCCATCAACTGTGCGAGTCTTGGACCCTTGAGAGATTGGGTTTGGGCGCTTTAATTGGTTCGGACCTTCTTCGGGGTGGCTGTTAGCGTGGCGCTCCCTAGCAAAGCATACGATACGAGAGTGTCCAATATCACGTAAGCGACTATATTTATAACCATTTTCGGGATCATAGACTTGTGGGGAAGAAAAAGTGCTCGCCAGTGACAACGTTGAAAGAGATCCACAGGATTTCGACATTCTAGAGGAAGCCACGATCTTATAAGAGGATTGGAAGATTCGTGACTAGCAACAACAAACAAAGAAGAAGGTTGCCCTTTGCCATATCCCACTGGACATAATTGATTTTGACGCCTAACATACCCCCCACACTCTTCTTCAGTCTAGAAGATAGCATATATGTAGCCAGAGCTACAGTTCGTTGATTCAAGTATTGACATTTCATCTAGGAAACACCTCACAGGTAATGAAAGCTGGCAGCGTAAAGACGCTTAATAATGAAAGCCTACCCGAGTAGAGGAGCATCCTGGATAGGCACAAAAAAGGCAAACAAGACAGATCCAGCAGTGCAGACGGCCTTTGTCTCAATGATCCAAGGTAAATAAACACGCAGGCTAGCCACAGTGAGATTTCCTGATCTTTGCCAAAAGTGACTCCAGGTCATGAGGTGATACTCCACTCCCCCCAATAACCCACATCAATGTTGAGTTGACCGAGACTATCCGACTGGAAATTATCCATGGTAACCTGGTGCTCTCCAACGGTCCAGTTCGCTATCTTGAGGTCCATCACCAGTCCAGAGACGGCTGGAATAATGCTTTGACCAATTCCGAGCGAGTTTCTCTGCAAGCCATCAGAGAACGCCACATTTTCTAATTCAAAATTCCGATAGCTCTGCAGGGGCGTAATCCGAAGCAAGGATGGGCATGAACCCTCACAGACCAGGTTCGACACTTTGATACTGATGGCCTGATTTGGATCCGGGGTCATTCCACTCTGATAAAATGGGGATCCGCCAATAATCGCCGTTGGCACAAGCATATTGGCATCAAGATAGCGAGTGTGAATCACATTCAGCATGTCGACCGTAGTCCCGCTGATATTCCGGGTAGTCCAGCCCATCTGGATGATGGGATCATTGAGACCTTTCCAGATAGTCGCTCGGATGACTGTCGCACCGCTGTAGTACAGCTTGAGAGCGTCGTCATTGACATGCCAGAACACGTCGTGAACAATGCTGTTGGGATAGATTTCGGGGCCATCTGTCTGGTAAAAATACGCGCCGACTTGCTTGTAGTCAGTGATTCGGCTGCTAATGGCGTGGACATCGCCATTGAAATCCATGGTGTTGAAAGGGGGCGCGTTGAGTGTTGGACCATGGCAGAACCATGTTTGGCCACCCTGGATACTGTTATGCCACCACATCCGTAGGCTTGTGGTGTCACTTTTCACGCAGGTGTAGCCTTCGTCCACATTGGCCTGATAGACGTAGTGTTCACCAGAGAGAATCCCATGACCCGTGGCATAGAATTTCTGCGCATGTGTGGTGTACTCAATGGCGCCTTTGACATACGCACCAGGGGCCAAGTGTACCCAGTATGTGCTCGGGTCGAGGATCATATGATTTGAGCCCAGCTTTCGAGCGACACCATCGGTGTTCTCGTTCATGTAGTAGACACCAGGAGGGAAGTAAAGAATGGGCTTGGAACCCCAGTCTCCATTGTTAATTGGACCAGGTTTCATGGTAGTGCTGGTCTCCTCCGTCATCATAGGGATCATGTCAGAGGGAAGAAAAGGACTCGCAAAAATGACGAGTGCATTGGTAGGTTCAATTCCCACGACCTCGCCTCCAGAAGAGACATAGTTACTTCCATCAGATTGGAAGCTGTAGAGATCATTCTTGAACTCGACAGAGAACTTGCGTCCATTCTCATCGTAAGGAAGCCGGATAAGAATCCCGCCGTCCTTCGACTGAGCGATGGAGTATTGAATAGAAGTGGGTCGGATGGTCACATCCTCGGGGTTCCCCAACGAAGAGCCATCAATCGTGGTGATCTTGAGCTTAACATCTTGGCTATACTCAAACTGCGTCCATGCCATGTTGAGGCCGATACTAGGCTCGATGGAGATTCCATCGTCAACCGAGCTATCGAGCGTGTTGCTGTTGACAGGATCGGAGGGAGAAAAAATCCGGCCGTTGCCATTACGAGGAATTGATTCATAGACAAATGAGTCAAAGAAATCATTTCGGCCAGCGATAGCAACCTGCACAGAATACCGATGCGACTGGCGAACGTTCCCGGGTTGGACAGGGGTGTGTTGGTTGATCTCGCCGGTGTCATGCCACCAGGTACACAGGTCGTGCCCGCAGTCTGTTTTGTTTTTGGGGGAGCCCCAGGCTGTGCCCAGTAGAGCAGCAGAAAATAAAAGTAAGATTGGCTTCAGAAGAGACATTTAAAGGACTTGGAACGGCGGAAGCTAAGGGTGGTTGGTAAACAGATATGAAATGATGAATCAGTGAATACCAGATGCTCAGTGAGAACAGGATCACCTTATATACTCAATCCTCAGGGAGTCGCAGAGTGGTCCATGGCCAGTGATCTACCGGCGAGGTGATATGATAGTCCACGAAGTGAAGCCATTCCATTTTTGCTGATCCATTCGAACACTGTTGTGGCGGGAAAATAAACTCAATAACGTAAACCTGGTGGTAAAGGCGGGGTACGGGGTGCAGCGAAATCTAGCGCAGAAAGACCATGAAAGGCATCCTTTGTATGGCATTATCAGCATTGCCCGGGATTTTGAGAAAGAATGCCGGTAGGTAAATGCACTCCTGGGCCTGGTGTGGGGGCCGGGCTTCAATTCTGGAGACGCCATCGCGGGAGGTCCAGGGTGTGGAGGCGGATACAATGTGAAATTGGCCAAGAGAAGGCAAATTGAACTTCCGATGTTACTGGTCTTGATTGAGTTTCCTTCGGACATCTGCTGAAAGCCTAGGAAGTCCTGGACAACTCCCGAGCTAGTGCTAGCGGTTCAAATGCGCTAGCTCTCCAACTGGCAAGAATCCGATGTGTCCGTCTTCGGAGAGACTACGGGCACTATCTCCAGCGGGTCTTCTTCGGGCGTAGGCACTTGATATTACCGGCGCTTCCTGGATGATGTACTACCTCCTGTCGTGTGCTTTGACGCTTGATTATTCCACGCCCGGAAGGCCACAAACCCAATGGATCTGACGGTATGAGTGCAAGGGTAAGGGTCTGTCCGGCTTGAGCTGGTCCCTTTTGCCTTGTGCCAAGCTTTTATGTATGTCGATTTCTGCTTCAAGAACGAGGCTCGCGAGTGTGACAAATTCCATTCGGGGCTCTGGTAGAGAGCTCATGTCCACTTGCCAGTACACTTTAGGTGGCAACCTTACAGAGATCAAACACAAATATGTTTGAGAAACCAACCTTGGCCCTAATTATTTTTACTGGCTTTTAGTACCGTGTGCTCGTATTAACTGGTTGGCATTCGGACCTCGTGTGCCGAGTCCCGACCGCGACCCAGCAAACACACTAACACCACCACCACAACGATCATGGATCTTCACACGTCATCCACCATTCAACCCCTTCCGTTTTACCAATCCCGTCCGCATAAGGTTATCATCAGCGATAATACTTCTCGTGCTTCATCATGCAGAAGACCAGGAAACGCCCTCGTCTCAGTCCCGAAGCCGACTACACGACGCCCGCCTGCAATCAATGCCGGTCGCGCAAGGTCAGCCTTCTCGAGACGTACAGGACATATGAATGGATCAAGTTGTGATTAACGCGCTATTCAGATTCGGTGTGATCGTAAGCAGCCAGAATGCTCTGCCTGTTGCAGAGCTGGTGTCGCCTGCGACTTCTCAGCCTCATTCAAAAGGACCAACCCCGCAAAACAATTGTGAGACTTCTGTTACTGCAATATTGTTGTGCTTATGCAAGAAAAGGCCAAATTAACACTGACCATGGCAGATTGAATGACTTCTCGTCTGTTCTCAGCCGATTAGATGACGTTGATCGGTCGCTGGCGCGCTTGTCGCAGCAAGTCGAGTCCTTGACCGCAAATTGCACCGAAGCCGCTGTGCCACTGCCCTTACCCATCACTAACCATCAGAGCGGCCTAGAAGCCGAGAGGGAAGAACGGCCATCACAGGAGGGGGGCTCCGGCCGTGTTCTCTTGAACGAAGGATATGGCGAGCGTTTATACGGGTATCCCGCTGCACTGTGCCTTTTCCGTTCCTCGCAGAAGCTGCTGGGAGCAACCCTGAATGCCCAAACACCGTCGCTGCGTGGTCCGCTCGCAGAAAGTATGGAAAATGCCGCTTTACGTACATCGCTGCTGCATCATTACGAGATTTTTCCGTTTCGAAAGGGGTGTACCGAGCCGCCCATCACCGATGACCAAGGACCCCTCACACTGCCTCCTCAGGTGGTCGTGTATTCTGTACTCGATCGCTACATGAATCACATTAATCTCCATGTTCCCGTATTCGAAGCCGGTGAACTATATGCTACCATATCGGATTGCTATCGATCCAATGGCCCTCCCGTCCACCCCGCGTGGCTGGTATGTTCGAATTGTATCGTCCTGCTGACCTTGCATCTCGATGGCCGCGTGGCCCGACGATCTGGTCTCGACATGGACCCGTGGAGCAACCAATCCGAGGTAATTGATAATGCATTGAACAACTGTCGCCGTGCTCTGGCCGAATTGGACGCGCTGTTGCAGCCAACCGTGGTCAACATTCAGGCGCTCATCATGCTGGTAAGCAATAGGACCATATATGCCGATTACGAATATTCAAGTTGACCTTTACAGGCACTAGTGGCGCGAGAATTCTTTATCACCGCAGTATTTGAGAAGGTCTGCTCTGCAGCCTGTAAATTAGCACGGTCCATGGGCCTCCACCGATGCGTCGGAATGGGGAATGACAGTGCGCTGGAAGCCCGCCAGCGACTCGTCTGGATCCTGTACGGCATGGATAAAACCCGCGTCTTCCTCAGCGGACACTCCCCCGATTTTTATCTCTTCGAATCCGAGTTCCAACCCCGCCTGTCTACCACGCAGATGCCCGTCGCGTCACAACTCCACTCCGCCGTGGCGCACATGATGGCTCTCTGGGAGGAAATTTACATCGGCTTATACTCGGCGCGAGCAGTGCGCTTGGGGGCGGAACATCGAGTCGACCAGGTGAATCGGCTGGACCGTCAGTGTGACGAGTGTCTACCTCTAGTTTCGTCGCAGCTCTCCCGCGACCCCGGGCTGCGCCTGATGCAGCTGGAGATCAGATACTGCTACCATGTCAGCAAGATTTTGATCCACCGCTGCCATAGAATGACCGAGGAATGGCAGAAAACTCATGAACATGCCGTGTCCGCTCTCCAGACCATCACTGATGTCTTTGAGGAGCCCGTAACGCCAGGTAGCTGCGTAGTCCTGGGCCGGTCAGTGCTTTCAAAATCCTCACATCCACCTCTGTTTGAATTTAACTGATTCCTGGTAGAATATTTCAGAACTACCCACTCGTTGCCTTCCACGACCTTTGTTTGCGATACCTGACGGGGGAGGGATCGATTGACGTTGAGGCCATGGTTCCGAGGCTGATCAACGTTCGTCACCAATTGAGCTCCTTAGAGAATAAGGATATGACAAGTGCATACGTGGTGAAGCTACATTTGGGTGTCACTTGGTGCACCGATTTAATGAGCATGATCACGGACTCAAACGAGGCCCTGGAGCCAACAACATGCCTGCTCACCCCGTCGACCAGTACTGATATGGGCGACGTTCGACCATCTGCGCCGCTCGAGCATGACTATGCCGCTTATTGGGCAAGCACTAGCAATACACTGACCCAGGAGCAAGCAGATATGTTGGACACATTTAATTCGCCCGATTTCTTCTTTGACCCTACACTTTTTGAAGCTTTTCTACCAGAAGGGCATCTCGCGACGTAGGTGACGAAATCTGTGATAAGAAAAGAAATCTTGCGTTTTTTAATCGTGCAGCCTATATAACATCTAAGGAACGACAGGCTAGCTTGTGTAGCCGCAAATTATATGAGTTCTAATACAGAACGCCAGTGAATAAACCATCTTTTTACCCATTGTAGACAAAGAAGCAGGACGCAGCAATTGTCCAGGACCCGCTCGCAACACCACACTTGCCGGTGCCTTCAATACTCTCCCCCCGATAGCTCTGGGCGTGCATCCCTCTTGACGTACGCATTCAGGTTTTGTTGGCTGTCATGCGCGACCACATTCGGATCTTCTGGCCAAACAAATAGAATATGACCGGTACCGGGGCCATAGCGACAGCCAGAAACGCCAGTAAACTAGTCGCCCAGGGAAAACCCAGCCGGTGGTACATGGCATTAGCAAAGAGAGGAAAGCCCGCCCCGAAGCAGCTCCGGACAACCGTGTTTGCGGATATGGCGCTGTTTGCATAGATCAAGTACACGTCCACGATGTATTTCAGACCCGAGATAAAAATGGCAAACATCGATGCCGACACCAACGCCGGCGCGATGATCTCCGCACCCCAGGGAATACTAGGGTTGCTGGTCCATGCGAACCAGAACAGTCCGATGGGGAGTCCGACTGCGCCCACCATCATCGGCGGTAGACGACGCTCTGGTACCACCTTGCCAGGGGTGGAGTTGACCTGGCGGGCGAAGATGGTCATGGACCAAGTCACCATGCCCGTTAGGCCCAGGATGATACCAACGAAAAGACTCAGAAAGGAGAGGGATCCGATCTGGGGCTTCCACCCACGTTGCTCTACGAATGAGATGGGGAATCCCTCGAAGAAGAGGAAGAGCAATCCGTAAAGGAAACTCATGTACAGAGTGACGAGCATCATGATGGGCTCCGTCGCAAGGAGAGCTGCATGGAGATGAGTGGGCTGTTCGAGCATGGTGGGTCGTGAATAACTTACTCCATGGGCGTAGCAAATAGATCTGCGCAAAAGACTTGAAAGTTGTCTCGCCTTCCTCTTCCATCTTACTATGAAGTGCCCAATTTTTGGTCTGGATCCGTAGTCGCGCCGCCTTGGCCGTGAGCAGCGTGGGTGCGTACGTCTCGGGGAGGGCCACCCACGCGACGATGGAGAAGCTATAGGCGGCAATCATGGTAATCCACATGGTCCATCGCCAACCAAGATGACTCTGTGTGATGAAGTCTCCGACGATGGGGCCAATGACCGGACCCACAAAGGCCGTGGCCACGAAGCAGTCCAGCGAGATACCACGACTGACCGCGGTATTCCACACATCCGTCAAGGCTCCTCCGGTCACCGCCATTGACGACGCCCCAAATGCGCCGCTGAAGAAGCGTGAGATTAGGACTGTATAGAAGTTCTCCGCTACAGCGACCGGAATGCAGAAGGTCGAGAAGAGTACGACACCACTGAGAATAGGCCATCGCCTTCCGTACTTCTCAGACAAGGGGCCGAAAATTAGGGGACCGGTGACAAACCCCTATATGTAAGAAATGGTCGAATGTTAGCTTGCATTTTAGGGACCAAAGTACACCAATCCAGAGAGAACATGCCATCAGGAACATGGTAGTAGTCGTCAAAATGGCCACCTCGGAGCTGATGTGAAATTCCTTCTCCAGCGCGGTAAGAGAGCCACTCATGATGCTGGACCCGATGTTGACAATCAAAGGCAGAACAACGAGTACCAAACTGACAAACAATTTGTACCGGGGCGACCAGTTATGGGGGTTCTCTTTGTCATTCGGCCCATCCCAATCTACCACCCATGTTGGCTGCGGAGGATCAGGGCCCGGCTCGGTGTCGGACATTGCGTCGACTTTCTCTGTAGGAGTTTCCGACATGCTAGAATGAAGTTGGAATGTATTTTCCCTTGCGAGAAGAAACTTGAAAGGATGTAGACGGTTTCAAGGTACATCCCCGCCTATATGTGGGCGACCAGCGGAGCTCGGCTGCCGCACCCCGGAGAACAAACAAAAGACTGGAGGAAGAGTCCAACGATACCATCGAAAATTGTCCGTTACAGAAGATCATCTTAAACAAAATTTGTCCGCTCATTCCAGATTTTAATTTACTCAATTTAGATTATCGTTCCATTCGTTACTATCAAGACGATTATGGAGTTTTGTTGATTTCAAACTTATGGAAAGGAAAACGGCAATGGTCAGAATAATTAACTAAGGGACATGAGACTGTCAGCCGTCGGAAGTACGGCACACAGGGCATAAGCAAAGACAGAAACGATCAGCGCATAAATGACATTCTAAGGCTAATATCTACACCAGTACTTGAACTCAGGCAGCGAGAACCTCACGCAGGATGGGACTGCCGGTCAACTGATGGACATCCTGAATATACTCCGGACTCAATGAGAATGGCTTGCCCATAACGTTGGGAATCCACTTCCCAACCAACCGTTGAGGGTCGACGTCGCCGTCACGGATGCGTTCCTCCAAAAAGCTCCGGTACGAAGGCACACCGGGGCGTAGATGCGCCGAATGGAAAGGCACATCGATCCCCTGCAGCGGTATTGTGGCCGTGCCACGCTGGAGAGTAATGGGACTGGCCAGCCGTTGGGCTTCGGCAACACTCCGCGCGACGATGCTGAGACCTTCCCTCGACTGAGGGTCTGCTGCCACCTCCCGAGAAATGGCTGGGCCGTTGGGAGACTTGGCAATGTAGTTGAGAGTGACACCCAAGGCATGGAGGTTTTCCAGCTGTACACACGCGGTTAGTGTCTTGCAAAATCACTCTGAGACGGAAGGAGACTCACTGTTCCCGCACAGACATACTGCTCGCCTTCTACATTGAAGTTGACAATTTCCAGCAGTGAGTTCGTCGTCGTTGTGATCATCGCCACGACATTTCTCAAGGCCTGTTCCGTAAAGGCTAGTGGTGAGAAGTTAGCAGAGTCCGACTGCGTGCGCAAGACAACTTGGCCTTCGACTTACACTTGCCAACGCGTGCCGGATTCACAGCAACCATGGAGAAGTCGGTATGCCCCTGCTCATCACGCTCAATTGCTACTTGCATCGCAAGCCCGCGGTAGAACACTACCTGGAGCAGATCCTCAAAGCGCATAAATTCAGCAAAGGCTGAAAGTGCACCATATTCTCCCAGGGAATGGCCAGCGAAGGATGCACCCTCCTGGATGACTCCGCGATGCTTCAAGTCGGCCATGGCCGCCTGCTCGAGCAACACAATAATTGGCTGTGCGAACTGGGTAGAGAAAAGCAATCCCCGAGGATCTGAAAACGTGTATGACTTGCTCTCTGTCGTCAGATCCTTGATGATTGGCTCTTGGACGACCGACCCATCTGGACGATACGTGTCTATCGTCATCGCCATGTAGTTGGATCGTATCCGTCTGCCACGCTGACCTCGGAAGTACACCGTAAGTGACTTGGGATTGGTTCGAACAAGGTCCAGCACCGACCACCCTACGTAGCGCGCGATGTTAGTAAGAAAATGTGAAAGGGCAACAGGGTCAAGTCAAAATTACCGAATTCATCAAGAAGGAACCGATCCGCATTGTCCCAGACCTTCTTTGCTGCCGGACTGGACTTGTAAGACTCCATGCCCATACCCATGGACTGGCTACCTTGTCCGGTGAAGACGTAGACGGTGGGAGCCTGTTCCACTTCTGCCTCTGCGCGAAGGACAGGGTCCTGTGTCCGGGAGTTGATGGCCGTCACGTCCAACAGAAGCCGTCCTTTAACGAGGCCAATCTGGTTCACCTGAACATCTAGCTGATCACCTGGCAAGACCATTCCCACGAAAGAGCAGGACCATCGCCGGAACCTTTCCGTGTCTCCATCCGCCGCTGACTGTTCGACTAGAGATCGAACAGCTGCAGACGTATACATGCCGTGGGTAATTGTGCCCGGTAGCTCTGCATACTCTGCAAACAGTCCAGAAATGTGGATTGGGTTAAAGTCCTTGGAAAATTGACTGTATAGCTCATTGGACTGAGGAATCTGGACAGCCTGCGAGTTGTTAAATAGCTGCACAGGGTTATCCAACTTCTTGCATTCGGCGACGGTCGTTCCTTTTCTCTGCAAGAAGTCGAGCACGGGATTTCCTTTGCAGCCCGTAGCCTGGAAGAATACTCGCCCGATTTCTTCTTTTTCGCCATTCCACGAGTGAAGCAAAACCGCTCCGCTGGTGCTCAGCTCCTCAATTGTTTGCTTGTCCCTCCAGGAAGTGAACGTTTTGAGACGGAAGGAGAGTGTCCTCCCTACCAGCTTCATATTGGGTCGATCCAGCAAAAGCCAAGGTCGTGATAGTAGAACCTGTTCCTCGACTTCTGTCGAGACGGTGATCTCAATAATTGGTTCCACAATGTTTTCAAAGCAGGCATCGAAGTCAGAGTAGGTGCCCTGCATGAAGAAGGAGGACGTGAGGTTTGCGACAGGTGTCTCGTTCCTCTCAATAATTGCTTTGACCACTAGTGACTTGCCCCCATTTTCAATGGTGATGCTCTGGATATCAGAGCTCGACTGGATAATGTCACCCAATTGAAATGGTGCTGCTCCCGGGCAGTACTCGATCGAGTTGCTGCGATGTACTAGTCGAAGAAGATCACCACTGACAGCTGGGAGCAGAAGAGGCTTCACAAGCGTCTCCCAAGCAACCACAATTCCAATGTCCAAGGTAATGATGTTTGTTTCTCTGGTAGGAGGGAAACTCAGAGTCTCACGTAGCCCATGAACCAAATCTGGAGTCAGAGTGACCGGTGGTCCAGTGAATGTCGCATCGGGAGAGCTAGCGTCCATTCCGTAGCCGAGCCATAGTTTGCTGTAAAAGGATTTGATTCGAGCGTCCCTCCCGTCGGTAAGCTCCTCCAAGGCCGTTGAAATTCCGGTTGAGATGTGCCTATACTGGAGGGACAAGATAGCTGGCGCGGCCGTGAAGTTGCTCGGTTGATATAGATGAAAGTTGATGGTCTTGTCGACTTCGGATCGGTGCATCGCAGCGAGCGGACGTCCATCAATCGAATCACTTACCACAGCCCGCTGTGCTTTGTGATCCAGTTTGAGCATCTGCCCAGGCCTCAAGTCGAACACCTTCTGGAAAGGATTCTTCCTGCGAACCCCGTCGCGAATAATATGGGGTTCGCACACCACATCATGTACCCATCCAAACGAGTTGGCAGCCAAAACATCCATCCAGTTAACAGAATCGCCTGGAAGAGCACGGAAGGTCTGCGTGCAAGCCGTATTCTCATCAGCATAACCAGGTGGGCCAAGCGATAGTGGGGATGTAGAAGCAAGGTCTTCGGTCTTCGGGATGCGTGTCAAATCTCCTGCGTAACCTTCACGAAGCAAAGTGCTTGTATGAAAGTCTGAGATTTTATTCAAAATCTCCTGCGCAGACTCATCTCCGTTGACAGAGTGTCTCACAGCGACTGGGCCTTGCAAAATGCAGACTCGCTCGACGTCTTGATCGACAACTGCCTCGAGGTCTTCCGATTGCCAGAGGGAGTCTTTCTTGAACCAGTATTCAAAGTTTTCGTCGAGAATGGGAATAAAATTCACGGGTTTCTGGCCTCGGGCTTTGCATCTTTGAATAAAGAAAGTCGCGTCATCAGGATGTAGCTGTCGGGTGTTGCACTCGGGGTAATCCGCTGAGAAAGAATCCAGGAAGGTTTTCGGGTCATCCAACGCATCAATATCGAAGGAAAAGCCGGAGGAAGTGGAAGCTCTGCTGAGAGCTCGCAGGGCAAAATCATAGACCAAACGCGTGTACGAGCCATGGACCCAACGCTCCTGGTGGCTGACGTACATCAACTGGATCATTCTCTGCAGAACTGCGGTGTACGTCATGTCAATGAGGTCGATTGGGGCTCCGGTTGAGTCTTGTCCAAACCAGGGCTTTGCGTAATCTCGATTCAGTCGAGATATGATGTCTTGCTTCCTTCTGCTGATTTCCTTGACCATCTTCGGTCGTGGAAGAGTAAAGAGGCTTTGGTCAAATTCAGCCCAGAGACGAACACCGCGATTGGCAATCTTGTGGATTGGCTGCCCCATTTCTGACCTAACCGTTATGACTCCCCCTGCACTCTCGGTGTAAGTCCGCTCCCAGTCGCTGTCTTCCACACCTGGGGTGTCGCAGATGAGCTTTTTGGCGTGTGGGCTCGTATGAGCTTCTCGGCACACCATGAGACGACTGCCCAGCAAAACTCCATCGAAAGGCATCTCAGGATACCCAAATTGCTTCGACCAGGTGCCTGAGATATATGGATATGTATCCTCTCCCGCTCCAAAGCCACTACCAGCAACGAGGAATACGTTTTTTCTCTTCCGGCATTCGTGATATGTGGCAAAAATAGGTGCGTGAAAGTCCTCGAACGAGTGGTGGCCACCACCTCGCCCTCCAGTCCACTGAAGAATGATCGGAAAGTCCGGGCGATCATCTGCAATTTCCAACACGGCCATGATGGCATTGACAGAACCTGGCTTGAAAGAGATATATTTCAAGCCAATTTCGTCAATGTATCCCCGAGCAACGTCAAGAGAGGGGACACCGGCACCAATTGTAATCCCATCGATGGGCACGCCCTGGTGGATCAGCTTGCGAATCAAACGCGTCTGCCATGCAATGGCCTCTGGATTGACATAGATGAGATTCACAGTGATTCCACGACCAGGGGAAATTTCAGAGGCAAGCGTTCTGATCGCACGCTCCATGGTGCTATCCGAGTAGTAGCCACCGCCCGCCAGTTCAGCATAGTATCCGGCATTCATCACTGCTGCAACAAAATCCCATGGAACCGTGGTCGGTGTCATACCAGCAACGAGCACCGGGGGAACTCGCAGCAGACGACTGAGCTTTGTGTCAAGGGCCAATGTCCCATCGCGGGTCTGGAGTAATTGCGGCGCATATGTTTTGGCCCATGACAGCTCGTGAGGTCGCAAAATTGAGGAAAAGAGCTCGGACTTTGATCCAGTCTCGGTACCGACCACGTCGGTCTCACTTCCACATATGACGCGTTGGCCGTAGCCATGGCGGTTCTGTTTCACCAGCTCCCCCAAGCGACCCAGGCCAAATACCACAAAGTGCGAAGTATCAGGGTGGGAGAGTAGCTTGGGAAAGTCAGCAAAGCCAGTGGTGATGGCATCGATGAGAGACTCTATGACTGTGGCATGGCTGTGCGTACTGATAGCCTCACCAGTGGTCGTGTGAAGCAGTGGAACACGGGCCTCGCAAGAAGTAAATGTCTGGCCGTGAAGTCGAACCTTGATCTTCGATGCCGCTTTCTCCAGGTAGGGCGTATGGAAAGGAGCGCTAATGGGGAGGAACTGGTAGGAGACAACCGGCTTTCGTTGGCCAAATGGGATCCTGGTTTGGTCGAGGTCTGCTGAAGCAACGATGTCTCGAAGATGTCTGCAAAGACCACAGAGAGAGGCCGGGGGGCCGGCGACCACGAAATTAGACCTCGAGTTAGCCAGGGCGATATGAAGCTGGCCATTCAGGGGGAAGTGGGCGTTGCACTGCCGTAAAATATCATCCAAGGCCATTCGCTCCAAGCCTCTGACAGAGAGCATGGGCGAAGGTTGACCTTCTCCATTCGACACAGACTCCTGAATGGTATCGCTCGATATGAAAGAAGGGGGTGCATTCAAGTGGCTTTCGAATCCAATCCAGAAAAGCATCTCGACCACAAGGCAAGCGTTTGCGTAGAATGAGTCCCACGATGTTGACTTTGACACTGCCGCTGCCACTGCGATACCTTGAGAATGCCCTGACACTCCATGGAAAGATGCAGCCACTTCGCGGGGACTTTTGCCCAAGAGCTGACAGGTCACGCAGTAATGGGCCAAGTCAAGAAGTCCGATAAGGGGCAAGCTCACAGGAGCTGAGCCCAGGAAAGATTCATCGGGAGCCTCTCCGTCATCAGCGAGCCAGGTCTGTAGGTCGATCACTCGGCCCGCGAAGAACTGTTTGGTGTCCGAGTGTTGACACAGTGACGTGAGTAGTGGGGTGACGCTGACAATGAGACGCCTCAGAAGAGATCGATAGGTCGAACTCAATTTCCTCAACTCCCTCACACAGGACGCGTTGGCGGGACCCTGGCCTCCAAACACAACTAGAACTTTCGATTTTCCAGCATAAGCGGAATGGAGCAAAGCACTCTTTGCTGGTGTTGGAGTGCTGGAAGTATATTCCATAGCAGAGAAATAGGCGCTTAACGTTCGCCTTCGATTGTTTGAGGAATCGGATGCTCCTGCGACCACGTTGTGAATATCAGAGCGGCCCACGAATTGGCCTTCCAGTGCCCGCAAGAATGCTGTAGTCGTGTCGATGGGGGCGCCTGTGTTCACTAAATATTGCAAAAATGATAGGGCCAAAACGGCCGTCGACTCCGGCGCGGTCTGTTCATCGCTGCCAAGTGTTTGATTCGACGTTTCCTCTAAGAATTGGACCTTGTAGGGATGGAGTTCGGAGGAAACATGGGAATCGACGCGAAAGGATGCCACAAGGTTCCCGTATTGTATAGAGAATTCAATTTGGGAGCATTGTGTTGATGTGGGTGTACATTCTCCGGTGGATTGAGATTGAGAGATGATTTCCAGCGGTGAAGCCATGATTGGTTTCTATCAAACGGGCATTAGAACCGTTCAATTTATGCACGAAGAAGAAAACTTAAGTAAATCCAAAAAAAAAAAAAAAAAAAAAAAAAAAAAAAAAAAAAAAAAAAAAAAAAAAAAAAAAAAAAAAAAAAAAAAAAAAAAAAAAAAAAAAAAAAAGAAAAAAAAAAAAA